>OY759271.1:39876252-39881252 GCA_963662155.1 Lamellibrachia columna | reverse complement strand
GACTGTTCATCTGTCTTGTCCATCTGTTCTACAGTTGCGAATGTCGCTGGTGCAGATAGTAGCAATGATGGTCCTGGTGACTTCAGCTGAGGTTGGCGCCAATGGTAAGCATAGCTGTTGTAAATTTCGATCAATGATTCGTACTACCTGCCAAAATCGCATCTCAGAAATATAGTTGTCATTGTACAATTCCCGTGCGAAACTCTGGCACTTGACACGCGCTATAGCTCCAGGTGAGGCACTTGGCTCTGATATTCCGTGTTACTGGCATATCTCCCAACGTATAATCTAACAGTATAGTTCGATTTGTTGCAGCTTACCGGGATATGTTCTGGATTGGCCACCAGAGTGTCAGATGTATAGACGTCGTGGAATCGGTGTTGGGGAGGGTCAAGAGGTCAACGTCTCACGTTTTCGTGTACAGCATCAGTCACACGAAGTTACAATACAAGTATGTATGTGTCCCGAGGATGACATTCATGACGCACGCACGCGCACGCACGTACGCACGCACGCACGCACGCACGAACACACGCACGTACGCACGCACGCACGCACACACACACACACACACACACACACACACACACACACACACACACACACACACACACACACATTTTGACATAATCTGTTTGTTACACAGGATGGGTAGCTGCTTTATTTTCGTGTGACTAGATATATTGCTTCCTTAATTTGCCATAGTTTTCTTGGTGGAAAAGTTTAATTCCAACACGCAGGGGGACGTCTTACGACTGGGGAACGACCCCGCCCGGATACCGCGCCCGAGAAACCACGGAGGGGGACAACTGCCCGATCACGTGGCCGCAGCGTCCTTCAGGCTTCAGTTCGTGCTCCACCAATGACGTCATCCGATTCGGCGACCAGTATGCCGACCGCTACGGCAATTACAGTCTCCTCTTCAACAATTGTCACCACTTCGTGAACCGGCTGGCGACCATGTTGGAATCGTCGAAGTGTTCGACTCCAGGGAGGGGAGACGACGCGACCACCGGATTCTTCTCGGGGATCATCGACACCCTGGGCAGCTGGTGGACGGGATTCGAGGGCAGTGGCGAGGTGTAAGAACAGCCACATCAGAGAGGAGACCGTTGTGTAAATACTACAGCGGCGGCGAGGTTTTGTGTAGCCGTATGTATAGGTTCGTGTGCTAAATTATACGACAGTTGATAGAGTAGGTCAATATCAATATTTCGTGATTCCTTTGGTAGAATCGCAGTTTATTCACTGAACAACCTGGACGTTTTACAATATTGTTATTTGCACGTAGAAAATCGTGCTGTCAAGTAATGCTGGTATCGCTGTCAGAGACCTTACTGTCTAATGAGTTCGCTCGAATCGAAACAGAGACCCCTGAAAGGTTTCCACAGTAATACGTGATGGGTTTAAGTGAATAAGATCGCTGATTAAAACGTTGCCAATAAAAAATCTGCTGAAGGAACCCTTTAAGCATAAGCGGTGCAGTTCGGTATTTACTGTCACACTATTCACAGTAACCGCATTTGGGAAGTCCACATCCCAATATGCTTCACTTTCATAATGTTGAATTAGTAGTAGCTGTTGTGTATCTAATAATGTTCTGTTATTGAAGTCACGCCACCTTCGGCGTTCTGCTGTGTTGGCATTGCAGCACGGACTGACTTAATTATTAATAATAAGGTTGCGTGGACTAGGAACGGCGACACAATGTTGTGATGCGTTGCACAATGTAGGTATATGGGCTGCTATTCAACGGGTGGGATCCCTCTGCTGTCAGTTCTTTGGTTGTTATCATCATGGTCCTCTGGCGACATTGACAAATCGCGGTCACGACTCTCCCTCCGCGAGATCATCTTCGAGAACTGGAGGCAGCACAGAAGAAAGTTCAGGTGACCAATTAATTCAATCATTAATCTGGTTCCGCAATTCAATGATTCGCTCGTCTCGTTTCAGAATAATTTCGCGAACACTCAAACCTATTTAATCTCCTCAGCATCACGATACCTCGTTTATGCTAATGTCTTATTTGCTTTTGATGAAATCATCGGACAAACTGTTATATTATTTTCGGCAAGGCTCCAGTTCTATATACTGTAACACAGAGCTATTCACACTTTCGCAAGTTACCCGATCTAACGGTCATGGTCAAAATGTTTCGATGATTTTAACAAAAGTGTACATTCTTTTATTAAACAAACTGTGCCTATTACATGAGCTAATCGCACATTACATATTTCAACATCGACGAATCTGATACGTGATGTGCTAAATAAGGTATAGAAGCAGCTCTAACAGCAGCTCTAACAGCAGCTCTAACAGCAGCTGATTATAAGGAAGCGTTAGAACCAAATCAACTGAAGAAACGAATACGCAGCAAATACAGACGAAATACAGTGCAACATAGCCAAATAATAATCACTCGTAGTAGCAGAAGGAACAGTGTAAGCAGCAGAAGGAACTTCAAAATGGACATGTTTTATCCATTCTACCAAAGTCGAAATATTTGACCATTCCAACAGCGGCACAAAACTTAGCAATTAAACTATTTAAACATTTCCAGAACCTCGCGTAAATCGGTTTGTTTGGCTTGCGAAACGATACAAAACACGGATGTTAAAGATCATATGCAAAAGTCGGATACATTTATTTGTTTTCACTCGTTCTGGATATAACTGTATCCCCTTATTCAAATTCAGTCATGACATTATAAAAAAAGTTACATTAAGTAAATAATGTTAATTGTATAGGTGTGAAATCATGTCGGTCTGGGAGACTGCCACTAAGACCATAATTTGGTCGATAACGTGACAGCCACCAATATAAAATTATAAATTAAACAATATAATTGAGTGAGGGATTAAATACAAATAACTAAGAGTATATGCTTAAATAAAGTGTAAGAATAAGACAATCAATATATAACATATATTATTATAATATGTGAGATGGTATGAAGAGTAAATAAGTTAGCAAACATTTAACAGCTATTAGTTATCATATAAGTTGCATAGATAACAATTCCGGATATTACAACTTGAGCTATATTGTGACAGAAAGAAATTCTTCGCATAAGAACTGAAACCTTGCGACGAGTGAGACTGAATTGTATCAATGATCAAGGCGGGGGTGTTATTAATTACATGGACAATACTAAACCTGAGTGATTTCCTGGCAAGTTCAGTATTCGCCCTTTTTTGTATAATGTGTATGCACATCTTCATTTGTTCTTATTCCTAACCTTGAAAAATATTCAGGTAAATTACCATTTATGCATGTATGATACAATTTCAGTTGTTGTCATCTAATAATGTCCGTGGCCATTAAAATGTTAAGATATTTGAATAATGGCCCTGTTTGTGCATTATGAAATTTTATATGCTGGTTTATCAATATGATCTTTTCCAATTCAGGTGTTTGTTTATTGTGGTTGGTGAAAAATCATATTAATAGTCCTGGAATGAATGAATGGACCAGCGGCCTACTTTGTCTTTGCATTACTATCTGGTTTGATTAGGAATATTGGAACAAGTCGGGAAATATGTGGAAACTGTTTGATTTTATGTGGATACTGTATGATTTTACTGCCGAAATATCTGGATAATTCTTAGCAACGGGGCCGATCTATCTCTTGAGCAGAGCTGTCTCGCCTTAGGCTTTGCATTGGTTTGCCCTTTGGCTTTGCGATTTTCTCGAAGCACAGTGCGCACAGTGCGCACAGTGCGCACAATGTGCACACAGTGCGCACAGTGCACACATTGCACAATGTGCACACAGTGCCTCTCGGTCTACGCTAGCTATTATTTAAAATCTATATATGCTGCAGTGTTTTAACAGTGTTTTAAATAATGAAACTGATGTCACACCCAAAATCATTGTTATTTGCCCAACTGCAACATACAAGCTTTTAGCAAACGCAGATGTTCTGCGTTTCTGTGGAATGACAATGCTTGTTGATGTTCGTTTGGCCAGACTGACGTCATACGCCGATTTCATACGGACATTGGCGAGTGCAATGTAAAATGGCTTGGTGCTTCTTTGCCACTAATATAGCTTTTCTTGAAGAATATTATTTGTTAATGCATTCCAAACTACTAATACAACTGTTTGTTATTATATATCACGATTTCTGGAATATTTGCATGTGAGTTTTAACATATTCTATGATTACACTTTCATTGAAATCATAATGGCAACTGTCACAGACTACTTGGTGGTTTGCTAGATTAACCGTAAGTTGTCAATAAAATATATGTGTCATGCATATAGTGAAATGTTGGTAGCAAGTTTGTCCTTACGTCGACGAAGAGCTGACTAAAATGAGTTGAATGCAATACAAGCATCACGTCCTTCTAAACCAATGAGGTGTGTATGCCAAATAAATAGAATGTTTTAATTATAAGCGATATTTCTGTTCGACGTTTAGCAATACTTCGAATATTCTATTCCCAATGCCAAGTTTGACTACAACAAGCAAGAGGAAACAAGAACAAAACGGAAGAATTCCTACCAAAACGAGATATTTGCAATTTGCAAATATACGGTTGTACATTAAATGGGAAACTGAACATAGGAAAAAGAAAGACGGTAGGTGTTTTTATAGAAAAAATTATATCCTAATGTTTGAAATTTATAAAATATATTATGCATGTGGCCTTTGTCACCACATATTAATTTGACAGTAAAATTCAAACACCCTTTAACATATTGACAACCCAATAGACATCGACGTAACGGACTTACCGTGTCTAAGATAGGATCGCGGAGATAAGTGGCGTACGACTTGCGCCTGTGGTTAACGTCTCGGCTGAAGTAGCCTGTATTTCTGATGACTGGCATACGCATTGTCTTGAAGCCAGCTTTTTTCAGGCTAGTCTGATTACAAAAAAATGCAACATCCCGCGGTACGTCATTAAACAGTATCGCAAGCACAATATTTAAAGAACTAGTGTCGTTCCAGTACTTACTCACAGTGAAATAAACACGCTTATAATATGCCAGCC
>OY759271.1:39803752-39871252 GCA_963662155.1 Lamellibrachia columna | reverse complement strand
ATAAAACTTTGAGGTGTATAAAACTTTGAGATGTATAAAACTTTGAGATGTATGAAACTTTGACATTTGCTATATATATATATATATATATTTTAATTTTAATTTTTTTATTTTTTATTTAGAAAGGTCAAAGATATCAAGATATCTATAGATATTTGATATCTTTGAACTTTCTAAGATATATATATATATATATATATATATATATATATATATATATATATATATATATTTGTAATTTTGGGGTCAGAAAGCATTGCTCTGGTTATTTTCAGTCATTTGTCATCTCGATGTGGGTGCAGGTATTGATTTCCTGGCTAAAGCACGTCTACATCCTATTAGGTTACATGTCGCCCAATGACAGGACGGCAGAATTCATGAACGGAAGTGACTTCAACTCAATGGCCTACGGTATATAATAGTTCTCACGTATCTAGCCTGGGTGTAAAAAATATACAAGGGAAACTAGCGGACTTTTGATATGTTATTCAATATGGTATTTTACAACTTTTCTGAAAAAATAACTTTGTACTATTTATTTCCATGTTCAACCCTAACACACATGGACGTTACTTTATAAAACTGTTATACTCGCATACGCTAAAACTGTTATACATGCATCGCTCTGTCGACACTAGTCGAGTGTACGTAAATAGTGGTGCACGATCATATATCATTATTTATTAACTACATAGATAACGACATCAGTAATATAACATGCACAATTTAATTTGAAGGCAATTTCCAAAACCGCATTAAACATGCATTCATTTCGTTATAAGCTTTCCGGTGTGTCTGACGAGCCTCTTCTTTGTAAAATAGCAATACCATACAAGGCGAGTTGTCTCAACTATCGAAATTAACAGCGTGATGTGTGATTACTAAGACATCAGCCGATGACGCATACTAATAAATATATCACTGAAAACCGGGAATATATGTGTATTGATGTACACGTTTTTGTAATAATAACAATGTTAGAGGTATTGTTTTTTTGATAATTCGGAACGAAAACGTTCAAAATTATCAGTTTATGTAATTCCGTTTGTACAATTACACGCTCGTGGTTTATCTTGTTGTGCTGGAATGAAACCAGTGTCTTTGAATGTGTCACAAGCGGCCCATCATCAACAACACGGCTTTTACGAGTGACCATTCTATGTCCACTTACATGAAATCGCCATTATTAACATCACAGTACACATTCAAATTATGCGGCATGCTCATACAACATATGAGTGTCGTTTCCAAATGATAGCTGGCAACGCCGAGAACGCATAGTTGAACATTTTAATTTAACATCTCTGTTCTGCCTGGTCGGCAATGCATAGGTTCACAAGACATTCGTTGCAATCAATGACGTTTCTCGGTCACGTGAGACATAGAGTAGTTGCCAATCAGAAGACGACGACGACGACGACAACAACGACGTGGCCATTGCTGCACACTAGTCCGATGACTACAAGACCACCGGGGATGATCCCGCTGCAGCTATGCCCAGTGGACATCACTTTGACGGCAGCTCGGGTCTGGGTGTTAGCGGAGGTAGAATTCTGTTGCTGCAACGGAATGGGGATACATGTGAAGCGATAGTATCCATCATGGGTCAACATATTTAGAAAGTTGTCTCGACCGTGTAAATTCACGCAGCTGTATAAATGTGATTGTATTGAATGGAAGTACAGGCACCACTGCACACAGCGTTCGCAGAGTAAAGTTCTGCAATGTATGGATGGACGAGTTATACAGAGGGTGATTTCGCTAATTATGAAAACAGCACTTTATTTGTTGCGAACTGAAACCTCTGATTATTTATTTATTGCAATGTGTGCGTGCGCGCGTGCGTGCGTGCGTGCGTGCGTGCGTGCGTGCGTGCGTGCGTGTGTGCGTGTGTACGCATCATTTCTCGTGAAACATCAAGCGAATTAGAATTAACATGCAGTTATTTATTGAATTGATGAGATGAGGAGACGTATATTAATTATCGGTGAAACCCATTTTACATGCGAGCCCACTCACCGGACGGGTTGCGGTGACAGTGGCGACGACGGCGGTGGAGTACTCTCTCGAGGCGGTGAACTGTGGTGAGCGTTGTGGTTTTTGTTGTCGACGTTGCTGGGAGCGACGCGTGCACCCGAAGTCAGGCCCGATGATACCTGCTTCACAAAGTCCGACGGGGAGCTCTGCTAAACACGAGAAACGGGCGGGTCGTTGAGTGTCACGTGGAACACAGATCTCGCACTACCAAGCAGGTGACCCGCACAAGAACCCGGATATTTTTTGGCCGAAACGGACGCGCAGATTGCGATCGGTTCGATTTCTGTCGGTTGCCGAATTTTGTCAGGAGTAATACAGTGACGAGGCACGGGGTAATTTCGCGCGCAGACTTGGAAAGGCAAATCTGGGTGTCGGGTGGCAGCACTGGGTCGGGTGCACGCTACGCAACTAGCAACAAAACATGGCTATTATATCGACCTGCATAAAATGATACGGTTGCACGCGGCATCAGTCTCCATGGCAACTCTCGATAAGGTAATAGCTTTCCTGTCCACCTGATATGTGGGTGTTTGCTTTGGATGGAAGTCTTGTTAAATCTTGTTAAATCAAATTTACTTTCTGTCTCAGTATGCATTGGCGTCGGCGAGGACGAAATGGTGAACTCAAAGTATGGAGGACAATATATGCGAACCTCATAAGTTCATTGTCTGCATATTTTACTTAAAATAAGGCAATGTGAGGAACTATTAATATTCCACCGAAAGGAGAGAACATTTTTTGGTGCAAGTGGCTCTCGTACCTTGAACGATGTATATGTGCCTCAACAATAATCGTGTTTGACACCGTCCCCGTTCTACGAACAACAATCGTGTTTGACACCGTCCCCGTTCTACGAAAAACAATCGTGTTTGACATCGTCCCCGTTCTACGCACAACAATCGTGTTTGACACCGTCCCCGTTCTACGAACAGCAATCGTGTTTGACACCGTCCCCGTTCTACGAACAACAATCGTGTTTGACACCGTCCCCGTTCTACGAACAACAATCGTGTTTGACACCGTCCCCGTTCTACGCACAACAATCGTGTTTGACACCGTCCCCGTTCTACGAACAGCAATCGTGTTTGACACCGTCCCCGTTCTACGAACAACAATCGTGTTTGACACCGTCCCCGTTCTACGAACAACAATCGTGTTTGACACCGTCCCCGTTCTACGAACAACAATCGTGTTTGACACCGTCCCCGTTCTACGCACAACAATCGTGTTTGACACCGTCCCCGTTCTACGAACAGCAATCGTGTTTGACACCGTCCCCGTTCTACGAACAACAATCGTTTTTGACACCGTCCCCGTTCTACGTACAACAATCGACGTTTCAAAAATACTTATTTGACACATTATGCCTTCCTCCTCCATACACCTGTTTCTATGTGTCATAACATTTACCATGTATTTACCATGTATGTCAACTGTTGGAGTTCCGGAGAAGACGGTTTGTTTTATGCGCATGGAACGTATAAAAACTTCCATGTTACGTTGTGAAAATGCGTTTTTGATGTTCTGAAAGAATTGTGAGTATTAAACGTCGAGTTATGTTGGACACTGCAATCCGGGTGCATTCCGGTCACATGTAGGCCTATGCCTTCTCCAAAACTTGTTCGCTCATTTTTTTTTCGAGGCTCGCCCTCTGAACCGACGAGTGACGTAGACAGAGACCCTTTGAACTCCAGACGCTCTGTAGGCGCTCGGTGCGGGGTAGGGCAATATTCATGCCGGAAGTGTCCCCTGCACTCGCCATAGGACCACCCATGCCGGGCTCTCGCGGCACTATTATGATCACGTGTTTGTCCGTTCTTCCGGGCTGCAACATGCGCGCGCAGGTGGCGAAAACAGCAATGCCAGCAATGCCAGCAAGAGGAAAGAGGAAAGATGAAAGATGAAAGAGGAAAGAGGAAAGAGGAAAGAGGCTGACCACAAGTTGGCCGGTTTCAGTTATCTTATTCGTCAGGAAATAACAGTTTTCAGTCAGCAGGGTTATTTTTCATAATGCCATAATAAGATGGGGCATTATTAGGCGTAGACTTGTGATTTTGACCAAACGTGTTCAATACAATACAATACATTACAATACAATACAATACAATACAATACAATACAATACTCGTTTACTTAGACCCATCATCATTTGCACTTTACAAATATACTGGAATACATCAGCAACATTGTCATATAATTTACATATTAAACAACGCATTATTTATTTGAGAATGCAAAATAAAAATGTATGACATATATTGCATTAATTGGGTAAAATATATGCTAACATGTTGTAATCAAATTATAGAAAAGCGCATTTCCAATATGGGCCCGGGAGACTCCTATTAAGGCCAACATTGATCGCTATCAGCGTGTTAACAATCTTGTGGCATTTGACGACATGTGGGGTTCACGTGAGTAGTTATGTATGTAGGATTACGCACATGTTTTTATTGGTTAATCAAAATATGTGTGCAATCCCACATACATAACAATTCACGTTGGTGCGTGATACGCCTCAACAAGACATAATATATCATGTTCTGTGCACGAACGAGGTGAGGCCGTTGTAAATTTGTCAGTGTGATGCGTAACACGCATTGAGATAATGCAATGAATCATAGCACACATAACGGCCACACAAGGGCGTGTAACCACTTACAATTAGTAACAGTCTCTCTATCTTGCTCGAGATGTAGCATGGACCAATAAAAGTCTCGCCGTTTGCAGCATTCTCAGCTTCTCCTGCATGCACGAGAAACAAAGTTGTTTGCTAGGATTAAAACTCCCTGCTCAATGGCGAATCGGGTTCATTTATGTTGTTATTTGTTGTAGTGTGCGTACAGTTTTAAGTAATAGATCTATGCGCAGTAGGTGTAATCAAAGAGGGCGTGTCTTTGTTAAAATCATAAAATAAGAGACGTTGATGTTTAGATCGGGTAACTCGCGAACAGTTGAATAGCATTATACAGTATATAGAGCGCGACCACTGTTGCAGAATTTTACCAGTATCCGGTCAAATATTATTTACGGTAGGCGCCTACCCTAACATTTAACTAACTGCGCATCGGTCTACGCATCGTAGTCGTAACATGAAATCAACACAAACGTTATACTATCGATTGAAACTACATCCTTATTGCCAAAATACAAATTATGCATGTCTTTGTAGAAGAACATTAATAAAAACCGGAAATATTATAAATTAAACGCACTTAAAGTAGCGGCCTCTGGCGGAAAACGTATGCTGTGGATTCGATACAGAACATTTAGTTCGGAACTCCTGTGATATCAAAATGGCAACCCCTAATTTGTGCCAGGCACTTCGTTAGATATGTGTATATAGAGATATAAAATAAATGAATATATTGGCCATGTTTTACTGAAATGATATTACTCCTTGTGAGTCAAATATTAAATATTGTCGGAAGTGAGCTAAAATGTTGTTTTTTCAGCAACATAATAAAACATAAAATAATAAATGTTACCATTGTTTTTGTGAATATTCCGCATATTATGAAATTATCAAATGCAATATTCCTGCAAGTTTTATAATTGAATAGTAAATATATATCGTGTTATGACTGAATTTGATCAGAGCACCGTATTTTGCTGACGTACCTGTTACTGTGTCAGATAAAAAAAATAATTTGCACGGACCCCTCCCCCAACTAGTTTTACTTTTTGCGGTTTTTCGGGTCTAACGGATTTCAAACAACCTATTAGGTTTCATTACTCTGATTTCAGGGTAGGCGCCTAGTTGTTGACGTTAGATAGATTGTTTCGCAAAATGAGTTGATTACGAATTCTTTAGCTGCTCAGATATGAAACAAGTATGTAATGTGAAACGTGCATGTAATGTGAAATAAGTATGTAATATGAAACAAGTATGTAATGTGAAACGTGCATGTAATGTGAAATAAGTATGTAATGTGAAAAAAAACGTGCATGTACTGCGAAAAATGTGTGCATTGCAAAACATGTGTGTGCATGTAATGTGAAACGTCTGTTTAGTATTAATCATGTATTTAATGTACAACATGTGTACAATATGAAACGTTCAAATCATCTGAAACTGTATAACTACCTTCCGAAAAAAACTCAATATATTTATTCCACATTGCATTTCCACCATAAATAGTCGGTGGTCCCTTGTCGTAATTCGTGATTAGGCTACGACTAATGATTCTGATTGGTTGCGCCTCTGAGCTCAGTTCATTATAATTATTAAACATGTATGGAATGTGAAACATGTATGAAATGACAACCTTCTCTGAAAAGATCGACGCGCTCCTCTGCAATGTGTCAAGGCATCTGGTTGATGCATGATGTGATTGATCCTCTAATACGCTTCGAGGCTGCATCGCCGACAGACGTAAAAAGGATAGTGTTGGCTTCTACTGCTAAGCTATGCGAGTTTGACCCACTGCCGTCGTCTCTCTTGAAGCGGCATGTTGATGCTCTGTCTCCGATTCTTGCGCGCACAATGAACGCGTCTCTATCACCCGCCGTGGTTCCACAGTCCATGACGCACGCCGTTATAACACTAATACTCAAGACCCGTAGCGCTGACCTGAACGTGCTTACCAACTACCGCCCCATATCAAATATAAATATCGTTTGTGGCTAAGATTATTGAGCGCTTCGTCGTCAGGCAGTTGCAATGTTTCCTTGACGTTAACGGCATATATGCAGACCACCAGAATGCCTACAGACCCTGTCACAGTGCTGCTTTCGACGCTATAGACCACGCTGTACTGCTGCGGTGGCTGTACGGCTATGGCATCAGTGGCGAAGCACACGGGTGGCTGACGTCCGACCTCTAAGGCTGAACATATGTGGTGCGGGTCAAGAAAGGACTATCGCAGTGTAGCGTTATGAAGACCAAATTTCCGCAAGGGTCGGTCCACGGACCTATACTTTTTAACGCCTACATTGCACCACTGGTGCAACGCCAACACCTGTATGCGGCCGACACGCAGCTGTACGTCGACTTCCCGCCAACTGATCATGTAGATGCGGTCATACGAATGGAGGGTTGTATCCGAGACGTAAAGACTTGGCTAGCCAACAATGGGCTCATCCTCAACGAGACGAAATTGCATGCCATTGAAGTAGACATGAAAACTGCGCTACGAAGACGAAGGCCAAAAGAGGAAGCAGACATGAAAACTGCACTACGAAGAAGAAGGCCAGAAGAGGAAGCAGAGATGAAAATTGCGCTACGAAGACGAAGGCCACAAGAGGAAGCAGACTTGAAAACTGCACTACGAAGAAGAAGGCCAGAAGAGGAAGCAGAGATGAAAATTGCGCTACGAAGACGAAGGCCACAAGAGGAAGCAGACATGAAACTACGCTACGAAGACGAAGGCCACAAGAGGAAGCAGATATGAAAGCTGCACTACGAAGACGAAGGCCACAAGAGGAAGAAGACATGAAAGCTGCACTATGAACACGAAGGCCACAAGAGGAAGCAGACATGAAAGCTGCACTACGAAGACGAAGGCCACAAGAGGAAGCAGACATGAAAGCTGCACTATGAACACGAAGGCCACAAGAGGAAGCAGGCATGAAAACTGCGTTACGAAGACAAAGGCCAAAAGAGGAAGAAAACATGAAAACTGCGCTAAGAAGACGATGGCCACAAGAGGAAGCAGACATGAAAACTGCACTACGAAGACGAAGGCCACAAGAGGAAGCAGAAATGAAAACTGCACAACGAAGACGAAGGCCACAAGAGGAAGCAGAAGTGAAAACTGCACTACGAAGACGAAGGCCACAAGAGGAAGCAGACATGAAAACTGCACTACGAAGACGAAGGCCACAAGAGGAAGCAGAAGTGAAAACTGCACTACGAAGACGAAGGCCACAAGAGGAAGCAGACATGAAAATTGCACTACGAAGACGAAGGCCACAAGAGGAAGCAGACATGAAAGCTGCACTATGAACACGAAGGCCACAAGAGGAAGCAGACATGAAAGCTGCACTTCGAAGACGAAGGCCACAAGAGGAAGAAGACATGAAAGCTGCACTATGAACACGAAGGCCACAAGAGGAAGCAGACATGAAAGCTGCACTACGAAGAGGAAGGCCACAAGAGGAAGCTGACATGAAAGCGGCCCTATGAACGCTAAGGCCACAAGAGGATGCAGACATGAAAGCTGCACAACGTAGACGAAGGCCACAAGAGTAAGCAGACATGAAAGCTGCACTATGAATACGAAGGCCACAAGAGGAAGCAGACATGAAAACTGCACTACGAAGACGAAGGCCACAAGAGTAAGCAGACATGAAAGCTGCACTATGAATACGAAGGCCACAAGAGGAAGCAGACATGAAAACTGCACTACGAAGAGGAAGGCCACAAGAGGAAGCTGACATGAAAGCGGCCCTATGAACGCTAAGGCCACAAGAGGATGCAGACATGAAAGCTGCACAACGTAGACGAAGACCACAAGAGGAAGCAGACATGAAAACTTCACTATGAAGACGAAGGCCAGAAGAGGAAGCACAAATGAAAATTGCGCTACGAAGACGAAGGCCACAAGAGGAAGCAAACATGAAAACTACGCTATGAAGACGAAGGCCACAAGAGGAAGCAGACATGAAAACTGGACTACGAATACGAAGGCCACACGAGGAAGCAGACATGGTAACTGCGCTACGAAGACGAAGGCCACAAGAGGAAGCAGACATGAAAACTGCACTACGAAGACGAAGGCCACAAGAGGAAGCAGACATGAAAACTGCACTACGAAGACGAAGGCCACAAGAGGAAGCAGACATGAAAACTGCAGTACGAAGACGAAGGCCTCAAGAGGAAGCAGACATGAAAACTGCACTACGAAGACGAAGGCCACAGGAGGAAGCAGACATAAAAGCTGCACTATGAACACGAAGGCCACAAGAGGAAGCAGACATGAAAGCTGCGCCACGAAGACGAAGGACACAAGAGGAAGCAGACATGAAAACTGTATTACGAAGACGAAGGCCACAAGAGGAAGCAGACATAAAAACTGCGCTAGGAAGACGAAGGCCGCAAGAGGAAGCAGACAAGAAAACTGCACCACGAAGACAAAGGCTACAAGAGGAAGCAGACTTGAAAACTGTACTAGGAAGACGAAGGCCACAAGAGGAAGCAGACATGAAAACTGCACTAGGAAGACGGAGGCCACAAGAGGAAGCCGACATGAAAACTGCGCCACGAAGACGAAGGTCACAAGAGGAAGCAGAAATGAAAGCTGTACTATGAAAACGAAGGCCACAAGAGGAAGCATACATGAAAACTGCACTACGAAGACGAAGGCCACAAGAGGAAGCAGACATGAAAGCTGCACTATGAACACGAAGGCCACAAGAGGAAGCAGACATGAAAGCTGCACTACGAAGACGAAGGCCACAAGAGGAAGAAGACATGAAAGCTGCACTATGAACACGAAGGCCACAAGAGGAAGCAGACATGAAAGCTGCACTACGAAGACGAAGGCCACAAGAGGAAGCAGACATGAAAGCTGCACTATGAACACGAAGGCCACAAGAGGAAGCAGAAGTGAAAACTGCACTACGAAGACGAAGGCCACAAGAGGAAGCAGACATGAAAACTGCACTACGAAGACGAAGGCCACAAGAGGAAGCAGAAGTGAAAACTGCACTACGAAGACGAAGGCCACAAGAGGAAGCAGACATGAAAATTGCACTACGAAGACGAAGGCCACAAGAGGAAGCAGACATAGTCTGCGCGCGCCAATAACCAGTACATGCATCGACATGTGGTGAGCTGGTGGCGACATCTGCAGTCGTCATGGATATTGAATTCGTCATTGACGCTAACCTCTCTATGGCGTCACAGGTTGCGAACGCATATCGGAGTGCATATTATGATCTAGTGCGAATTAAACAGATACGGGACTCCATGATAGCCAGTATGCGCAAATGCCTAGTGCATGCATTTGTAACTCCTCGCAGTGACTACGGCAATGCGATGTTATTCGGCATACCAGACCGCCTCTTACACCGTCTGGACATGGTGCAGCGGTCGGCGGCACGAATCGTCCTCCAGATCTGACGAGGTGATCGACAATCGATGTCCGAGGTATTGAGGCAGTTGCATTGGCTTCTCGTGAAAAAGCGCACAGAGTACAAGGTATTAGTCCTTATACACTGTGAAGGAACACCGGTGTACGTCGCCTTGCTGATGAACCGTCATACGGCACGCCGCTCCCTACGCTCTGTCGGCGACCTACTTCTGCACGTTCCTCGTGTCAACCTCGAACAGTACGGTCGCCGAGCGGTGGCGTGCGCTGGCCTGACGCTGTGGAACGCTTTACCAGCCACAAAAACATACATTTTTATTTTAAAACTAACTTGTATGTTTTATACGACATAGTGTATATAATATGCATGTATGCCAAGCATTAGTATTTACAAAGTAGTGATCATTTTATATTATTTTATTGTCTGTTGTACTTTGCATTTTTAATCTTTCATATGTAATTTTAAAAATACTACTTTTATTTATGACCACACCCAGGAACGTGACATTAGCCCCTGATTTGATGGTGTTAAAATGAAGTTATTATTATTATTATTAAATGTGAAACATGTATGCCATGTGCAAAAGACGGCGTCACGTACCATGTACGAGAATGATGTCGTTCATATACGTGGGGTTGATGTCGAACATGATTATGTTCTCGCTGAAGCGACCACCCTCTGGTATCTCACTTTTCCTCAGATATAGCAGCGCTTTGTCGAGATATATATTAAGTTTCTCCAGATTTAACAGCTGCAACGAAACATTGGACAATTTTGTTGTGCAAAGCAAGAAGCAGAGGTCTCGAGGCTATCCTTGGTGCGAAAAGTTCACATTATATTATGATGGATCAAACTAATAATCTCGCGGAAGAATGAATGTAATGTAGATGCTTGTGGATTGGTGTGTTGTGTGGTGAGGTGTGTGTGGGTGGGGTGGTGTGTGTGTGTGTGTGTGTGTGTGTGTGTGTGTGTGTGTGTGTGTGTGTGTGTGTGTGTGTGTGTGTGTGTGTGTGTGTGTGTGTGTGTGTGTGTGTGTGTGTGTGTGTGTGTGTGTGTGTGTGTGTGTGTGTGTGTGTGTGTGTGTGTGTGTGTGTGTGTGTGTGTGTGTTCAACGGGGTTTATGTATATGCATCCACGTGTTCGTACATTCATGTAAATGAATACATTTGGTGGAAGGTATGACGCAATCCCACTTATACGACCAAGATGACCGTTTAAGAGGGAGACTACTGCACAACGAAGGTCACAAGACGAAGGCCACCAGAGGAAGCAGACATGAAAACTGTTCTACGAAGACGAAGGCCACAAGAGGAAGCAGACATGAAAGCTGCACTATGAACACGAAGGCCACAAGAGGAAGCATACATGAAAACTGCACTTAGAAGACGAAGGCCACAAGAGGAAGCAGATATGAAAGCTGCACTATGAACACGAAGGCCACAAGAAGAAGCAGACATGAAAACTGCGCTACGAAGACGAAGGCCAAAAGAGGAAGCAGACATGAAAACTGCACTACGAAGAAGAAGGCCAGAAGAGGAAGCAGAGATGAAAATTGCGCTACGAAGACGAAGGCCACAAGAGGAAGCAGACTTGAAAACTGCACTACGAAGAAGAAGGCCAGAAGAGGAAGCAGAGATGAAAATTGCGCTACGAAGACGAAGGCCACAAGAGGAAGCAGACATGAAACTACGCTACGAAGACGAAGGCCACAAGAGGAAGCAGACATGAAAAGAGTATTACGAAGACTAAGGCCACAAGAGGAAGCAGACATGAAAACTGCGTTACGAAGACGAAGGCCACAAGAGGAAGCAGACATGAAAACTGCACTACGAAGACGAAGGCCACAAGAGGAAGCAGACGTGAGAACTGCACTACGAAGACGAAGGCCACAAGAGGAAGCAGACACGAAAACTGCACTACGAAGACGAATGCCACAAGAGGAAGCAGACATGAAAGCTGCTCTATGAACAGGAAGGCCACAAGAGGAAGCAGACATGAAAGCTGCACTACGAAGACGAAGGCCACAAGAGGAAGACAGCACAATCTTCGCACGGACGTTCCGACGGACGTTCCGACGCCGGTTATGGAAGAAAAACATTTTCTCCTCGAACCGACCTCGACGACCGGCCGAGGCTCGGCGGCAAGACCCCGTCCTCGCCCGGGCGACGCGTGCCGGTCGATAGCCCCGAGGACCGACGTTTCTCAAATCGGTCGAAATCGCGTCGCCGTTGCCGGCACGCCATGGAAACTTCGCACGGACGTTCCGACGGACGTTCCGACGGCGGCCATGGCAGCAGGGTCCGACTCGGAACGGCGGGGGAAGCTCCTCGCTGTGGGAGTCGCACTCCGGACTTTGCCGTTTTTCTGGTACGGGATTTTCAACCCTGTCTATGTATCATCAGATTTTCACATCGGTCAAAATCACGTCCTCGATGCCAGTATTCGGAGGAAACTTGGCATGGGACGTCCTTTGGACGTTACGATGCATTATAGAATTCGTATTTCATTATAGAATTCGTATTTAATATATGCATTATAGAATTCATATTTCACCTGTGACTTACCGTAGATTGAGTACGAAGTCGACCCCGTGTTGAGGTTGTACTAAAATAAAAAAATGTCTCCATTTCAAAACTGTCCTGTCGGAAATGCACCCATACGATAGAACTGATTCTGCAATATGTTTATCAGTGTATTCTGCTGTATCGAATGTCGGTGGTATAATCTCGATAGGCCATTCGGTTCGATAAATCTAACCCTAGGGTTAATTGAGATAAACCCCTTTTCACTAGGTCAACGTATCTCCGGAAAGCAACCATAACCACACAACTGATTCTAAGATATGTTTATGAGGCTATCATCATGTGCAGAAAACCACTGCTTTCATTTCGATGAGACATATGGTTCGATAACCCTAACCCTGTCTATGTATCATCAGAAGGAATTTTTTTAAAAACAAAAAAAAAACGACTAAGTCCTGATCCACACAACTGATTCTAAGATATGTTTATGAGGCTATCATCGTGTGCAGAAAACTACTGCTTTCATTTCGATGAGACATATGGTTCGATAACCCTAAACCTGTCTATGTATCATCAGAAGGAATTTTTTTGACAAAAAAAACAAAAAAAAACGACTAAGTCCTGAACCACACAACTGATTCTAAGATATGTTTATGAGGCTATCATCTTGTGCAGAAAACTACTGCTTTCATTTTGATGAGACATATGGTTCGATAACCCTAACCCTGTCTATGTATCATCAGAAGGAATTTTTTTTAAAACAAAAAAAAAACGACTAAGTCCTGATCCACACAACTGATTCTAAGATATGTTTATGAGGCTATCATCGTGTGCAGAAAACTACTACTTTCATTTCGATGAGACATATGGTTCGATAACCCTAAACCTGTCTATGTATCATCAGAAGGAATTTTTTTTAAAACAAAAAAAAACGACTAAGTCCTGATCCACACAACTGATTCTAAGATATGTTTATGAGGCTATCATCGTGTGCAGAAAACTACTGCTTTCATTTCGATGAGACATATGGTTCGATAACCCTAACCCTGTCTATGTATCATCAGAAGGAATTTTTTTTTTAAACAAAAAAAAAACGACTAAGTCCTCATCCACACAACTGATTCTAAGATATATAAACTTCGCACGGACGTTCCGACGGACGTTCTGACGCCGGTTATGGAAGAAAATTTTTTTCTCCTGGAACCGACCTCGACGACTGGCCGAGCTCGGCGGCAAGACCCCGCCCTCGCCCGGGCGACGCGTGCCGGTCGATAGCCCCGAGGACCGACGTTTCTCAAATCGGTCCAAATCGCATCGCCGTTGCCGGCACGCCATGGAAACTTCGCACGGACGTTCCGACGGACGTTCCGACGGCGGCCATGGCAGCAGGGTCCGACTCGGAACGGCGGGGGAAGCTCCTCGCTGTGGGAGTCGCACTCCGGCCTTTGCCGTTTTTCTGGTACGGGATTTTCAACCCTGTCTATGTATCATCAGATTTTCACATAGTCGAAATCGAGCTACACAAACGCCGGCAGGAGACCGCCGCTTGCGGTATCGTGCAGGGGCCGGCACCGGCTATGGTACGCAGGCGACGGCGTCTCGATATCTCGAGGAAAAAATTTTCTCCTCGAACCGACCCCGACGACCGGCCGAGCTCGGGCGGCGAGACCCCGCCCTCGCCCGGGCGACGCGTGCCGGTCGATAGCCCCGAGGACCGACGTTTCTCAAATCGGTCCAAATCGCATCGCCGTTGCCGGCACGCCATGGAGACTTCGCATGGACGTTCCGACGGACGTTCCGACGCCGGTTATGGAAGAAAATTTTTTTCTCCTGGAACCGACCTCGACGACTGGCCGAGCTCGGCGGCAAGACCCCGCCCTCGCCCGGGCGACGCGTGCCGGTCGATTTCGAACACTTCAGTGTTCCGTGAATACTGGCCATGTTTGGTTTGAAGTAGCTGTTCTTTGAAGTGACTCTGTTATGTGTATAATGAGTAACCATGTTAAGTGTAATGTAACTGTTCTCTGTGAAGTGACTGTTCTGCATGAAGTGACCATGTTCTTAATGAAGTAACCATGTCCTGCATGAAGTGACCATGTTCTACATGAAGTGACCAAGTTCTGCATGAAGTGACCGTGTTCTGCATGAAGTGACCATGTTCTGAATGAAGTGACTGTGTTCTGAATGAAGTGACCATGTTCTGCATGAAGTGATCATGATCTGAGTGAAGTGACCATGTCCTGCATGAAGTGATCCGTTTTCTGCATGAGGTGACCATGTTCTGTGTTATGTAGCAGATTGATCCCACATACCTCGCTGGTCTGACAGACGCATACTTGCAGAATGGAAAACTACCACCTGATGTGGAAAAGGGTATGTGATATGTGTTCCAGTATACACCATATTATTGTTTACATTTCAATGATGTCACTGTTCTGCATTTAATCATGCTTAGCTATGTTCTCTCTTCTTTGTCCAGGAAGTCCAAGGTGCGGTGGTCAATGATACTGGTCGTTTCTGTGTTCCTTCTCCTTTCCTCACTTACTCTTTCACTGGCGCCTCCTCCACCTATCTCCTCTCCCCCATCCCTCGCTCTCCACTCCCCCCACCACCAATCATGCCAAATCTCTTTTCACACAGTCCTCCCATCTCAACCTTCCTATACTTCTACCCTCCACCCTGAGTACATCCGCTCTCTTTGTTAGCCATTTCCCTTCCATTTGTTCCACGAGTCCAGCCCACTTTAACCAACTCCTCACCAGCTTCCTCATGAAACTCTCTTTCACACCAACCTCCTTCCCAAGCTCCTCCCCAAACTCCTCCATTCTTCCCTTGTCTACTCTTTTCACTTGTGCAATTCTTCTCACCAAGGTTCGTGTATACTTAATATACATATATATATACATACATATACATACATATATATATATATATATATATATATATATATATATATATATATATATATATATATATATATATATATATATATATATATATATATATATATATATATATATATATATATATATATATATATATATATATATATATATATATATATGTGGTAGGTCGTCTCGGTGGGTCGTCTATCAGTTGATAGTCATACACATCAAAAATGCAGCACTTGCTCCAACTGAGCTAGGTGGCTGTCGAAAATCGGCTTTTTCGTTACCCCAGGACGAGGCTGGTACGTCAGCTGTTCAAAATACTAATTAGCTGGTGGTGACGCCTATCGATTAACATGGTGTCACCCTGCTACATCCTCCCCAACTAAATCTTAACCGTCCCGGTTACTATATAAAAAAAGAACATCCCGCTGGAACTCTAGGGTTCTCCCAAATTCCTGCGTATCAAAAGTCCCTCTAAAAATTCCTCCTGGGTCCTCCCCAACTAACTCTTAACCGTCCCGGTTAATGCTTCCCGAAAAGACCACACCACTGCGAGCCATCGCTACAAACAAACTAGTCATGATGGGGGTCAATTGGTCCCCCACACACGGTTCAGGAATGACGTTGCATCGCCGCGGGGCCGGTGAGGTACTTGCGTGTCGACTTCTTCGAAGCGTACCACCTTCTTCCGCATCCTGCCCGATCTCCTAGGTGCGGGTACTGGTATCGATACCGGTATCACGGTAGGCTCATCGTGAATCTCCTCTCCCGTCAAAACCTCCTCAGCAATCGGCTGGACCACTGAAGCTGGAGCTATCGTCGGACGAACCACTGGAACGATCGCGACAAGGTAATCCTCCTCCTCCTCCTCTTCGTCAGAGCTCTCATCAGAGCGTTCGTCGTCTTTGACCTCTGGAGTGACTGCCACTGGAGTCGGAACAATCGCTCCTGGACCCGCTGGCTGGATGTTCTTCCTGCAGACTGTCTGAGGTCGGCCGAACCCGTCTGCCCTCTCGATGTGGTAAGGTCCACCAGGCTCCGCGGGTATCCGTACTACCTTGTACACCTCCGGGCTCCATGCATCCTGCATTTTGTTGCGTCCTGGTAGTCTGTTGCGTTGGTAAACCCTGCAACCAAGTGTCAGCGGCTCACTCATCTTCAATCTCTCGTGAAGCAGGTTACGACTTTCTGCTGCAGCGCCGAGTCGTTCGTTTGCGTGAGAATACGCGTCTTGCAGTCTCTTCTGATGTGTGGCAAGCCATCCGTCGATCGAGCTGTCACAATCGTCCTCCCTCAACTCCTGCCCTAGGAATGCGTCTATCGGCAGCCAGGGATCGCGCCCAAACAACAAGTAGTGTGGCGAGTATCCCGTCGACGCATGTGGCGTCGCATTGTAGGCGTTGCAAAGCTCGGGCAGATGCTCTGTCCATCTTCGCTTCTGTGCCGGCGGAAGGGTCCTTAACAAGTCGTGTAAAGTCCGGTTAAACCTTTCACACTGCCCGTTCCCCTCTGGATGGTATGCCGTAGTCCTTGACTTCTCGATGCCGTACAGCTTGCACAGCTCTCCAATAGTCGCACTCTCGAAATTCCGGCCTCTGTCAGAATGGATCCTCTGTGGAACTCCGTAACGCTGAAACCACTCTCTCACCAATAGTCGCGCCGTCGTGTTCGCCTTCTGGTCACGTGCTGGTACAGCCCAAGCGAATTTGGTGAACACGTCTGTCAGTACCAGAACACTCTCACGTCCATCTGCTGCCTTCTCCAACTGTGTGTAATCCACCGCCAAGACCTCTAAGGGACGCGATGCTAGAAGGTGTCCCATCGGCGCGCGTGTCTTCTGTCGCGGCATCTTCGCTAGTGTGCACCTCGCACAGTTCTTCACGTAGTCATCAATCTCTCTGTGCATACCTGCCCAGTAACAACGGTGCCACGCCAGGCTGCTCGTCCTATCACCACCCTGGTGACCCATCTTGTCGTGCACCGCTTCTAGAAGTCGGTGCTTCAGCACACTCGGTAGAACTAGCTGCTTAACCTCTCCACCCTGTGGATCTCTCACCTTGCGGTACAAAACCCCATTCTCTTCCCTCATCTTGTGCCACTGTCTCAGCAGTTGTGTCACACCCTTCTGTGCACACTTCTTCGGCTTCTCGCCGACCCTCCAGTACATCAGGAACCTGCTGATGTCTGGGTCTTTCCTCTGCAACTCTGCAAGTTCTTCAGGTGACAACGCTGGGAAGGCAGGTGACTGGGTTGACTGTACCTCTATCTCCTTTACTTCAACCTGGAATTCTTGTCGTACTCTGTCATTCTTCTCTATCTGTTGGCGTAGTTCTCGCGGGAGTAGCGTGCACGATGCATATGTTGCGCATATCTGCTGCACGTCGTCTTCCTCGTCGAAGTCGGTTGCCCCGGGCTCGTAGTCGAGTTGCTGTCGACTCAAGGCATCTGCGTTTCCGTTTGAACGTCCAGCTCGATATTCGATCGTGAAGTTGAATGGGGCCAGCTCAGCTGCCCATCGTTGCTCGATGGCTCCCAACTTGGCGGTCTTCAGGTACTTCAACGGGTTGTTGTCAGTGTAGATGACGAACTCTCCGCCGTAAAGGTCGGCACGGAACTTCGTGGTGACCGCCCACTTAAGTGCTAGCATCTCTAGCTTCATCGAGCTATACTGGCGTTCGGGTGGTCGCAACCTGCGACTCGCGTACGCGATGACGACACGACGTCCTTCCTGTTCTTGAGACAGGACAGCGCCGAGACCCAGGTGGCTGGCGTCCGTCTCCACTATGAATGGTCGTTGGTACTGGGCATACCCGAGAACTGGAGCTGAGCAGAGCGCGTTCTTCAAAACCTTGAAAGCTCCGTCACACTCTGGACTCCAACTGTCCTTGAAGGCTCCTCTCAACCGTCCCTTCTCCTTCATTTCCTTGTTGACACTGGTCACTAGATCGTGTAGCGGCGCTGCAATCATACTGAACCCTTGCACATACTTACGGTAGTAGGACGCGAATCCTACAAAGGAGCGAAGCTGTTTCACTGTGTTCGGCACGGCCCAGTCTTTCACAGCATCGATCTTTGCCGGATCTGTGGCAATACCGTCGGCCGACACATGGTGTCCTAGGTATAGCACCTCCCGCTGTAAGAAGTGACACTTGCTTGTCTTCAGCTTCAGTCCAATCCTCTGCAGTCGCTGTAGCACTTGCTCCAACTGAGCTAGGTGGCTGTCGAACGTCTTGGAGAAGATGATAACGTCATCAAGGTAACAGAGTACCGTCTGGTAACACAGATCTCCAAAGCACCTCTGCATCAACCTCTGGAAGGTCGCGGGACTGTTACAGAGCCCGAACGGCATACGGTTGAATTCGTACAGCCCCATAGGTGTGGTGAAGGCCGTCTTCTCTCGGTCGTCCTCCGACATCGCGATCTGGTGGTATCCTGAAGCCAGATCCAATGTGGTAAACCAGTTTGCGCCGCTCATGGCGTCAAAACTCTCGTCAATGCGCGGCAGCGGAAATGCGTCTCGGTGGGTCTTCGCATTGAGCAGCCGATAGTCCACGCACATGCGCAGCGAATCGTCTTTCTTCCTGACCAGGACGATCGGCGAAGCCCATGCCGAATGGCTCTCTCTGATAACACCTCTGTTCAGAAGATCCTTGATGTGCTCTTTCACCTCTTGATACTGTGTAGGCGGAATCCTTCTGAAAGGTTGTCGTACGGGTACCTCAGTCGTGGTCCTTATCGTGTGCGTGGCTAAGTCTGTATAGCCAAGGTCGTCATCATCTCGGGCGAATGCTCGTTCGTTCCGCGAGATGAGATCTCTCAGTTGAGCAACCTGCTCCGCGGTGACGTGTGGCCCGACATCGAGTGTACTGGTTAGTACCTCACGCGTGTCGACTACACCTGGCGGTCGGTCCTCAGTCTTGCTCACGTACTCCTCAGACACTCTGACTCGCTCAAAACATATTCTGTCCTCTTCACTGACGTGCGCGATGGTCTGATAGATACCTATTCGCATCCTCGGCTTCAGCCACACGTCTTCTCTGCTGGTGTTGACTACCTGCACAGGTGCAGCACCCTGGTGTACTCTAGTTAAAGTACTACACAATGACACCTCCACCGGAAGTGCCCCCACAATGGGTTCTACAACGACCCATGTCGCATCAGCCTGTCTCTGCAAACCGGAAACCATCAACGTGGCACAAGACTGCGCTGGGATTCGCACTGCGCTCCACCCTGCCACACGAGTAAATCCTCTCCGGTCCCGTTGCTTCGCGTCTATGACCGACGCCATCACCGACTCTGCTCTGTAACTACCTGTGTTCAGGGATCGTTTCCATAGAGCAAGGTCAAGCTCTCCCATGACATTCATTCCCAGAATGCCAGGACACCTCTTCTTATGCGCGCACTGATCTGTATCAGGGGAATCGCAGACAACCAGGATACCTCTGCCAGGTATGGTCTGACCCATGGTCGTCACGTCCAACTCGACGTACCCAACATACGGTATATCTAAACCGTTTGCAGCGGTGAGCTTCAACCAACTGCAAGACGCCAGCTCTCGGTCGTTTCGAGCAATGTACTTACGAAAGAAAGACTCAGTGATAGTACTTACTTGGGAACCTGTGTCAAGTAAGCAATTGACCTCCACACCTCCCATCAAGACAGTTGCCGTAGGGCAAGTACCAACGGTCGCGTCAGTTGGCGCGGTAGCGTGTGAGCCTGTACGCACTAGCTCGTCTACCCGACTCTTGGTAACGAGCGGCGTCAGTTTAAAGGATGTGTGTTCTCTCTAACATCGTCTGGGTGCTCTCGTCTGTGTGCCGTAGGGGCCGTCGTCTGCACACCCGGTGGACAAGCCTCCGTCTGGGGCCGGCGTGGTCCAGTGCTCGCCTCATTGCGACACTGCCTGCCCAGGTGGCCAACTCCACCACAACGGTAACAAATTGGCTGCCCGTCTGGTGTGTACTGCATCGAGGGTCCCTGAAATGCACGTCGCTCCTGAAATGGCCGTCGTGTCTGCAAGTTCTGCGGCGCAGATGCGGGTCGCTGGTCCGACCAGGGCCTCTGTGGAGTGTTGGACCGTCGTCCACCCGTCCTACCTGTCGCAACACCTTCCATCCTCTCCACACGCTCAGTCAGCGCCTCGATGACGTGCTGCTGTTTCTCTAACTCTGAGAGCACTCGTTGCAGATCTGTAACGTTACCTGCTTCCCCTGCGTCGGCGACCAGCTCAAATGCACCAGCAGTCTGTCGTCGACTGGATTGCGGCGGCCTCTCTTCCTCCTCGGACCACTGAATAGCCTCTTCCCTCAGTTCCACGAAGCTCATCTGCGGTCGCAGCCGGTGCTGTTGCTTCACCTCGCGTCGTAGTACGCGGTCTTTCAGGCCCTCTGCGAAGTGTTCGGCGATCACACGGTCAGGCTGGTTGACGGCATGTCCGTCCTTGCGCAAAAGCGCTTCCATCAGTTGTTGCAGAGCACCTGCAAAACTACGGATCCCCTCCCCGTCAGCCTGTTTACGAAGATAGAAGAGTTCCTGCAACTGCGATACCGACCTCTTCTCGCCAAACACTTCCAGCAGAATCCGCCTGATACACGTCGCGGTACGCACCTCCTCCACAGGCCGGAACCGGATCTCCTGTCTGGCATCACCTTCGAGGTGTGACGTCATGAAGTCACACTGCTCCTCATCAGACATCGCTCGTGCCCTAAATAGACTCTCGACATCTGCAAGAAAATCCTGCACTGTCACCTCACCACGTCCACTGAAAGGTTTCACCTTCCGCTCGCGCGGTACGTACGCAACGCGTGGACGGTCATTGGTTGCAAGCCGCAGCTGTAACAGCTCCTCTCGCAGTGTGACCAGTTGGTCCTGCAAGTCACCCTGAACCGTGTCGGGTGGCACAAATCCAGTGGCCCCGTCAATACTCATGTCTGCTTGCTAGTTGCGACTGCCCTACTAAGTATTAACCCAGATGTATACCAAATTCCCAGTACGGAACAAAAGTTATATACCCGTTATACCCATGAATAACATTCGTATCTACAGGACTACTCTGCACCCTCACAACTACAGATACATCTTACTCAGAAAACATGCCTAACTAACACGCAAATGTCAAAAAGTCCCTCTAAAAAAAATTCTGATACTGGCTATCTCTATAATGCTGCTATAGCTACACAGACAGGATACACAATACAGTTCCTAATTATACAGTGAACGGGTATCAATTCAAAATTCAATCGTTTGTCAATGCAGTCAGGATCTAAGTCACTTAGCGTCACGGCACGTCACGTGGCTCGATCGTCGCGTGTCGGGGCTAGTCATCGTCGCGGCCGAATAGTGTTAAACCGGAAATGTCACTCTTGAGTCGCTCGAGGTCGTCATCAGTGTCTACGGTCCTCACTCGAACAGGGCCGGACCGGAAGTCGCCTTACTCTCGGTCAAACGTCAGACCGGATGTCGAGGACGTCAGGATGTCGCTCGAGGTTGTCATCAGGGTCCAGGCTCCTTACTCGACTCTACGTCTCCGCCACCTCGCCTCGTCTTCGTGGTCTCGTCGCGTTATCAAATCCCACCTCTGGCACCATTTGTGGTAGGTCGTCTCGGTGGGTCGTCTATCAGTTGATAGTCATACACATCAAAAATGCAGCACTTGCTCCAACTGAGCTAGGTGGCTGTCGAAAATCGGCTTTTTCGTTACCCCAGGACGAGGCTGGTACGTCAGCTGTTCAAAATACTAATTAGCTGGTGGTGACGCCTATCGATTAACATGGTGTCACCCTGCTACATATATATATATATATATATATATATATATATATATATATATATATATATATATATATATATATATATATATATACTCCTCCCTCAGCTCCTCCATTCTTCACTTGTCTATATATATATACACACACGCACGCACACACACACACACACACACACACACACACACACACACACACACACACACACACACACACACACACACACACACACACACACACACACACACACACACACACACACACACACACACACACACACACACACACACACACACACACACACACACGCACACACACACACACACGCACACACACACACACACACGCACATTTAAATATGTACATGAAGGGTTTCAGGACAAAACGCAATAAATCCATTTTGTTTTCTTTTTTTACGAAAAATTTACTTCAGTGTTTCATCTTCAGAGTGTAAATGGAAACTTGTACGTGATATTGGAATATTTTAAGAATCCAACATCTTACCAAATGGTAAATGAATTTTGTCTAGCAGATTTCAAATATGAAATTCGCCCAACCAAAAATGTTACCTGAATTGTCATTTATTGCATTTTGACCTGAAACCCTTCACATATATATATATATATATATATATATATATATATATATATATATATATATATATATATATATATATATATATATATATATATATATATATATATATATATATATATATATATATATATAATATATAAGGAGGACTTCTGGCTTTCCATGTGAAACTGTGTAGCTATTTCAGAGATACCTCACTTCCGCTATACTGGAACCCTGGGGGAGCGGGGTACGTGCCCCGTGCATGACTCTGCCTACACGATACAGAATGGAAGCGGTCGCCTCCAGCAACACAAATATCCAGGTCAGTGGATAAATCTCATTGATATAATAATAATAATAAGTTTATTCAGTTGCGGTCATACAAGAAATTATTCATATGATTAATTATTATATTTAAATGTAACTCAGTTTATTCTATGTATAATTATATGCAGAAATTGGGTTGCGGGACAGGCCTGGTGTATAAAATCAAAACGTATATAGTAAAATACAAATTATGGAGTCAAGTTGATACAGAAATATGCAAGAATAACTATAAAGTGTCAGACCAACACTTAATATAACAAATACATATTAACATGAAAAAGGTCTGTAAATGGAGAAATTTTAAATTATAGAGGTATACTACAAATGTCTCCCTTCAAATGTTACAAAAACCATTGAAGCATACCACTGTTTCATTTTTGTGTTAAAAATTTATCTTTGTTGTAAATTACAAAAGGAAATTCTTATAAAAAATAAAGCAGTAACACGTTAACAAAAACCCACTAATAAAATGGTAATTATTGCTGTTCTATGCCACACCTGTAGCTTTTTTCTCTCTGAAGTTTCTTATGTGAGAAGTTGTACCAACCTATAATAAGATAGTGTATGATATATATGAAAACATAAAAAAAATTATATGAAAATAAAATAACAGCTAACTGTGAAACTCCTGTTCATTCCATTATAAACGTGGGAGAATACACGGCACTACAGGCTGCATGGGAGAGATCAGTCTTCATGGGGAGCGGTGGTTTAATGGTTAGAGCACCCGCCTGTTGATCGAAAGGACGGTGGTTCGATTCCACCTCCACCGTTTCGAAACTTGGGCAATTTCGTTCACCCCACTTTGCCTGTGTCTTTCGGAAGAGATGCTAAAAGCCGTTGGTCCAAACTTCTGCTTTAGCTCAATATTGGGCTGTTTGGAGTATAACTACTTGAGACTTGAGTCAGAGAGGCCAGTAGAACAGATCCATTGTGTTGGAATCACCTCCTCTTGACAACTAGATGGTGATGATGATGATGATGATGATGATGATGCTGGTCCAGCCACATCACCATAGCAACAATGGTTTAATTGTTGCAAAATACAAGAGAACCCCAGCGAGGTGTGTAAACTCACTGGGGTAGCCTTAGTACAGGTTGACTTCTCTTGCCACTATTGGGTCCATTTATTTTTTGTTTTCTAGCCAAGGCTCTTGACCATAGTTTTTACAATCTCTTACAGGACTACAAATATAGTGGCAAGTTCCTGTGAAAGGTCAGGGAGACGGCACATAATAAACATGTAAATATAATGTAGCAGTCTAACCAGTATCTTCCTACAGGCCAATATTATTGTATGTGTTTTGTGCTAGTAATATAATTAACAATTCTGGTTCTCTAATGCCATTTTTATTCAACAGTTAACATATTTACAGGTTATGAAGAGAGACCCACTGCACTAGCTCATATTAAGACCTGAACTAGGTGGGAAATTTATTTTAGCAGTGCAGTGGAGAAATATCGTCTGAAGCTATGTTTTGAAAGGTGAAATGTTGACATGTACTGTGGCCGATGTGTTAAGTCTCCTGTAATCACCAGGGAGACTCCCGGGGAACAAATCTCCCAGATTTTATAATGAAATTTTTTTTTTTATTTGTGTGCATCCTAAGTTAACAATAGATTGTCAATCTATCCCTTTACACAAACAACAATATCAGGGTTTATTTCAATCAAGTTTTGTGCATACTGGACACTGGAGATTTGGCTAAACAGTATCTTTGTGCCTTACTTATTTACTTACTTATAGGGCCTTAACTCCTCCTGGAGCATAGGCCATCCACAACATTTTTCCAACGCCTCCTGTCTTGGGCAATCCTCTCCAGTTGTTGCCAGCCATTCCCTGTTTGCTTGATGTCTATCTCGTGCCTTGCTTGTTAACAAATGTTTATATATGATAAACAAATGGTCCCGCATTGTTGCCCATATCATTGATATGCAATTAATTCATATATGTTTAATAACTGTCAGAATCGGAGCACATTATGAAGAAAAAGACGTATTTTAAAACAGGTTTTACAAATAAAAAATGCTTGTGATCTATTGCTTCCATCACCCAGGATCACAAACCTTAAAGAAAATGCTCCAGTTCTAGTCCTGCCAGTAGATATTATGCCAGTTGCACTGTTTTGTTGTACAATAATATTTAACAGTACATGTGCAATGTATTGGAAACTAACACTGATCTAGTGGTTATTTTTATGCATGGCGAAGATGTGAAATATTATAATTTACGCACAATTCTCTTATACATTGAGACTCTCAGATTTACGCACAATTCTCTGTGACCCCAAAGCCCTCCTACTCATTAATCTCCTGCATTTGCATTTCTCAAACTTAATGTATGCTGTGGGTTGATATTAGCGTCTATGGTGTGCAAGGTCAACGTTGCTGTTATTCAACTCAGATCAGTTGTGTGAAGTCTCACAGCCTCTGGTGCATGTCCCCGCTGCGCGCCAGCATCGTGACACACCCTCCACAGACAGAAACCCCTCGCCAAACAAATGCCCCTCTGCAGAGCCCCAACAACTACAAGCCCCTTCGGTGGACAGATACCCCTCCGTTGACAGTGATGGGTTGGCCTTGAGCAACTATCGGTTGAAGAACCTACTCCACAGGCGTTTCACGGATGTGCTCGTAGAGGCCCAACTTGGGCACACAACCCGTGTTGCCCATGGCAACTCACACATTGCGTCCCGTGCCCAAAAGGTGGCAGCGTTGCCTAAAGAATTTGTTGTTGAAGGCAAACAACGAGTTATAGACACTGTCGGTGTCATGTCAAAGACACGTCCTGTTGATGACACGATTGCAGAAGTTTGTCACCAGGCTGACGGCGACACAGTGAAAGTGACACATTATCAAGCAGTGGTCACAAGACGAAGAACCTTACGGAGAGGTACCAGTCAGCAGAAGCTCTTGCAGATGTAGTTGTTGGAATGTTGTTGTTCCTCTTGATACAACTGCTCACAACAACATTATTGTTGTTGTTGACAGTTTGTCAAGGCATCACTTTTGGATTAGTCATACATGCATCAAAAATTGGGTCAGATACATCTGTATTTTTATTTCAATGTGTTTGTATTCAGACACATTTTATTTCAAATACAGATTTGTGAAGAAATTAAATGTTTTTGATTACTTCCGAGTATGGTTAAATATTTTTTAATCAGTTGAATGATGGTTGAGCATACTCACTACCATTATACCCAGATACTTTCTAAATATCTATGTATATTACTAAAATATGCTGTACTTTCTAATGTATTTGACCTTTTATCTGATGCTGATAGATTTCTTACGCTAATTTTGTTGATGTTACATTGACATTGCATTGATTTACAGCTGCTTTCTTGGTGTCAGGCTAACATTTTAATTTTAAACTCCATTTTATTTTTATTACATATTCTGGAAGTGACCCTCCCTCCAATTTTTTTATAGTTACAAATGTATCTTTTGAAAATACAGGCCCTGGTATGCAGCTGTAAATGTCATCAACAGTACTGATGATGTGAACAAGCCCTGTGTAGCAACACGCTGACGGTATCAGACAAACATCCTTGCTTCTGCAAGTTCCGCAATCACAGATGTGAATATATATGTGAGAACAATGAGTTTCATGTTGCATTAACTAGTTGATGTTACATTAACTAGTTGATGTTACATAAATGTTTGTAACAATACTAATGGTAGCATGCTAGCTTTATCTGTACCAGTGGTATTCACTTAAGGCCAGTTTAAACAAGCAATTTTTTTCCCAATTGGTCGGGTGATATTGTGTTGCGTGATAATGGGCATCGAAATGATGTATGTGTTTAGACGAGCGACATGTCTAGACACTGCTAGATATTGACTGATGCCACTCCCTATTTGAGCTGTGATGATAGGTCACTGGGTGCACCTGGTGTTGATCACTGATTGGCTACTGCATCAGAACTGACCGATTTTTGCACTGTGATGTCATGCAATACAGAATTGGCCAACCTATTGGGCAATTATTTGCGGTTGTAAACTGGCCTTGATAGGCTTTATTTTTAAACTTGTTTCACAACACATAGGGGCCAGTGTTTTTGTGGTCAATGAAGCGTTGGACAGCAGATGAATGACCATTGTGGTAATGATGAATGACCATTGTGGTAATGATGAATGACCATTGCGGTAATGATGAATGACCATTGCGGTAATGATGAATGACCACTGTGGTAATGATGAGTGGCCATTGTGGTAATGATGCCAGGATTGGCCCTTAACATGTTAACTCATATTTGTTGTTATGAAACAAGTTTTAAAATAAATCTTCAAGGTGCAAAGTCATAAAATTATGCTATATTGTATAAACAACATCTTTTCTAACATCTTGAACCCCCACGTGTGCTTTAAATACATAGTTTGACCATTATCTTTTTTATAAATAACAATCGTACCATTCAGTACATTCACAAACAGTTGTTAACATGCAGTTTCCAATACCTGTGAACAAAGTTGATTGGGGTCAGGTGTTCACGGGATCATGTGCTGGGCATATTATTAACACCTTTGAAATTGCATTCCCACCACATGCGATGTAAATATAATATTCACCCCAACACATTCAGATTAAACAGAAAACGGTTTAAGTATAGTTTTAATGTGGTTCATTAAAACATTTATCAAGATGTTAGAATAGATTAGTTTATAGCGTGTTAGTCCCGTTATTACATTTGCAATAAATGAACTATTGGACTTTGTACCTTTAATATTAATATTGCTGTGGCTTGGTAGACAATGAACAGGTGATATCCAGGAGATTGACATAATAACAACACCTGCATGCCTGTGTTGAAATAACAACACCTGCATGCCTGTGTTGAAATAACAACACCTGCATGCCTGTGTTGAAATAACAACACCTGCATGCCTGTGTTGAAATAACAACACCTGCATGCCTGTGTTGAAATAACAACACCTGCATGCCTGTGTTGAAATATAGCTGCCATCTGACGAACAGACAAACCTATGAACACAGCATACACCAGTTGATGTCACATCGTGTGGTGGACGGTCATTGGTTGAAAATGGGGAATAGTTTTCGCTTCAAATGCAAATGTACTTAAATGCATACATTATGCACAGCATTTTACTTTTTTAATTATTATGTATTTGTAAATACAAATACTTTTGAATAAAATGCCCTTGATTTTTCAAATACAATATTCAAGTAGACATGCCCTTAGTTCAATATGCACTGTGAGTCACTATATGTATTAGTAGCGTTCAGTGAATGGCATTAATCTTATCAATATTTATGTCAAAATAAAACATTAAATTACTAATTCACAAACCTATTTTTTAAAGAGCATACACAGTTTTACAGATGCCTTTACATTTATATTTAAGTGCAGTATTCCTTGTGTATAAAACCAACCCCAAAGGTTATCACCTTGAATTTTGTACTCTAGTTTTATGTAGCAGGGATCAATGATGATATTTCTATGTTCTCCTCTGAGCTGTGGCTTTACAAGTTGTACATACAGCTGTATTCTTCTAGAATGTAGTTACCATCGCGACGGCTGCAGTGTGTGCGACACATGTGCGTATACATTAACCTTGACCTTGGGGGCTGGTCACATGCACCCAGTGCACAGATGTGACTCTGTTCACCTGTTACTGCACAGGTTCACACTCATTTCTCGTTTACAGTTTACTCTCGCACCAGTTTGACACCAAGTTTATCCTGTTATTTCCACATATATTTCCTTCCTAGAGAGGATAGGATCCTTGCCAATCTAATATTTTAACTACATAGATAGATGTTCTAAACTTCCAGCTATACAATGAGCATTCTGGTTTCTGTAGTCAATTAAGTGACACTATAGTTCCCTATCCATGTGACAGTCATGTGACAGCCACATGGCAACCTTGTGACAGTCATGTGACAGCCATGTGACAACAGCGTGTCATTTTCATGACAGCTGTATGATGTCTGAATATGGCATTGCTACCTTATGTCTTTATGAGAGATAACAAGAGTATGACACCCATGTGACATACATTTGAGAATGCCAGCCACTAAAATGATGTTGTAATGTTGTTGCTGATGTTGACATGACAATACACATGTTTCTGGTGGTAGGATGGCACTATCACTGTTGTAACTATAGCACCATAACATCACTGGTCATTTGGGGCTTTGTAAATATACATTTAAAAAATTCCACAAAATTGGATGTGACTGACCCCTCCAGCATGTTCTGTGATTGACCCCTCCAGCATGTTCTGTGATTGACCCCTCCAGCATGTTCTGTGATTGACCCCTCCAGCATGTTCTGTGATTGACCCCTCCAGCATGTTCTGTGACTGACCCCTCCAGCATGTTCTGTGACTGATCCCTCCAGCATGTTCTGTGACTGACCCCTCCAGCATGTTCTGTGACTGACCCCTCCAGCATGTTCTGTGACTGACCCCTCCAGCATGTTCTGTGACTGACCCCTCCAGCATGTTCTGTGACTGACCCCTCCAGCATGTTCTGTGACTGACCCCTCCAGCATGTTCTGTGACTGACCCCTCCAGCATGTTCTGTGACTGACCCCTCCAGCATGTTCTGTGACTGACCCCTCCAGCATGTTTTGTGACTGACCCCTCCAGCATGTTCTGTGACTGACCCCTCCAGCATGTTCTGTGCACACATTGCAGCATTGCAACATTTCAACTTGGAAAACACTACAGAATATACCTTTCTATTTTGTGTGATAATCCAAAAGGACTCTTGACCCCACATTAAAATTTTGTTTTATTATTGTTTTACATCTACATGTATTTACAAAGCTTCATCATCACCCCTTAGTCTTGGTGTAGGCGGTAGTAATTAGTACTCTTGATCTATGTTTCTAACACTTTCAGCTGCACACTGCATTTCTTGTTTTTACAGGGCTTTCTTTATTGGTATCGTCTATGATTCTTAGATTTGTTAACTGTGGTTCCTTTGTTATGTAACCTCTGAACAACTTATACTGAATACAAGAGTATTGTTAGGTGACAGAATGAAGAGTATTGTTAGGTGACTGGATGAAGAGTATTTGTTAGGTGACAGAATGAAGAGTATTGTTAGGTGATTGAATGAAGAGTATTTGTTAGGTGACTGGATAAAGAGTATTGTTATGTAACAGAATGAAGAGTATTGTTAGGTGACTAGATGAAGAGTATTGTTATCTAACAGAATGAAGAGTATTGTTAGGTGACTGAATGAAGAGTATTTGTTAGGTGACGGGATAAAGAGTATTTGTTAGGTGACGGGATGAAGAGTATTTGTTAGGTGACTGGATGAAGAGTATTTGTTAGGTGACGGGATGAAGAGTATTTGTTAGGTGACGGGATGAAGAGTATTTGTTAGGTGACTGGATGAAGAGTATGATTAGTTGACTGGATGATGAGTATTGATATATCTTGTAGATACTCTTGAAGAGAAGGCAACTTATCACCATGGTTATCGCAAGTCGTCGAGTGGAGACACAAGTAACGTGTCGGCAGCGTCGCGACAGGCCAGCCAGGTATGCTTCTAGACATGTATTTTGTATTGGTGAAGCTGTACTTTGTACAGGTGAAGCTGTACTTTGTATTGGTGAAGCTATACTTTGTACAGGTTAAGCTGAAATTTGTACAGGTAAAGCTAAGAATGGATATTAATATTTTAGACTTCCCATTTTCTCATTGAGCATGGTGTGCACATCAGACCTTGCTAACCCAAGCTAGCCAACTACATCATTAGCTGTCACATGTTGGAGAAGTAGCTTGGTGGTTAGAGCACTAGTCTTTAAATTGCAAGGACCAGGGTTTGAGTCCACCTGCTACCGTTTCAAAGCTGGGGCAATTTCATTCACATCACTTTTCTCCAGTTCAGTCAGCTGTTTAAATGAGTCGGTGGTGGAGACATGAAAGAATGGTCTGCGCAGTAATTGTTGTGTGGCTTAAGTCAAGTTGATGGTGGAATGAACAGGTCTGCCAGGGGGGTGGAATGTATGGTCTACCAGGGGGTGGTGTGTAAGGTCTGCCAGGTGTGCAGTGTAAGGTCTGCCAGGGGGTGGTGTGTAAGGTCTGCCAGAGAGTGGCGTGTAAGGTCTGCCAGGTAGTGGAGTGTAAGGTCTTCCAGGGGTGGAGTGTGAGGTCTGCCGGGGGTGGAGTGTAAGGTCTGCCAGGGGATAGAGTGTAAGGTCTGCCAGGGGGTGGAGTGTAAGGTCTGCCAGTGGATGGAATGAACAGGCCAAGGGGTGGAATGAACAGGTATGCCATGGGTGGTGTGTAAAGTCTACCAGGGGTGGAGGGTAAGGTCTGCCAGGGGGTGGAATGAACAGGTCTGCCAGGGGGTGGACTGTAAGGTCTGCCAAGGGGTGGAGTGTAAGGTCTGCCAGGGGGTGGAATGAACAGGTCTTCCAGGGGATGGAGTGTAAGGTCTGCCAAGGGGTGGAGTGTAAGGTCTGCCAGGGGGTGGAATGAAAAGGTCTGTCAGGGGGTTGAGTGTAAGGTCTGCCAGGGGGTTGAGTGTAAGGTCTGCCAGGGGGTGGAGTGTAAGGTCTGCCAAGGGGTGGAGTGTAAGGTCTGCCATGGGGTGGAATGAACAGGTATGTCAGGGGGTTGAGTGTAAGGTCTGCCAGGGGGTGGAGTGTAAGGTCTGCCAGGGGTGGAGTGTAAGGTCTGCCAGGTGATGGAATGAACAGGTCTTCCAGGGGGTGGAGTATAAAACGCTTTCAGCAGCACACTATGAGTTACCTGTTACATGTATGTTACAGGACATGGATTACTTGCACAAACCTCTGAAACAGCATCCAAGGCCGTTTGACGAACCACAACTGTTGCAAGAAAGACTTATGGAGTGTGTCAATCGAGGCAAGTCATGTAATGACGATCAGTGTAGAAACTACTGATTCAGATGAGCAGTCATTTCTTGGTTTTATGTGCTGTATGTAGGACATAATGTTTAAGGGTCTAATCATAGTTAGCTTTGTCATCATATGTCATCAATGGCACTGCCATTCATGACAATGTATGTCATAATTTAAACAGTCATCACAAACAAAAACCATCATGTAGATAACATAGTTGACCTTTTTGTTGAATTGGTTTAAGTGAAAGGACATTTAGAAGGTAGAATATCACTACATTGGGACTACATGTCCTTGTCTCCCAATAAATATGTGTATTAACATGTCTTGGCATCAGTACAGATTGTTATTGCCATGCAATGTCATGACTCTGTTTGTGAACCTACAAGTGTCATTGGTACAGATTGTGATTGTAGTACAATCATATGATTCCTGTTATGAACCTGCACGTGACACTAAGAGTAGGTTGCAATACTTGAACAGATTGTAGTAGGGCTACATACCTTTGCTCATGAAACTGTATGCCTTTGTAGGTTGCAATACTTGAACAGATTGCAGTAGGGCCGTTGCTCGTGAACCTGATTTTGGTGATGCTGCAGATTGTCACAAATAATATATATATATTTGCCCGTTACTTAAGGTTTCTCAGCCAGCCGGACAAAGCAGAATGGTCCACGGGTAATGTCGGCTTCCTCGTTGGCAAGTGCTAAAGGCAGCCAGTCGCAGACCTGTAGTAAACAGTCGTCTGGACAGCATGGGCCCAACATGACAAGGCCTGGAAGTGACGGTACGGAGACAGCAGCCATGATGGGCAAACTGAAGACAAGGAGAAGCCCTGTCACAAGAGGTCGGATACACAGATGTGTACGGGTTGTCAGGGAAATAATGTGGTAGAGGGGACATTTATCAGTTACTCTTTCATACGTAACATAATACAGATTATACAGTACAGAGACATCCGAACTTGTTGTATGTTGGGGGGGAGCAAAGTTGGTTTCTGCAAACATATTGGGAGTTAACATATAGTTCCCGATGCAGTAAATAGAAATTATTTCCATCCTGTTGGTCAGTTGCAATGATTCTATTGCAGATACATCCTCCAAGAACATGTACTGGTCCCAGTCGTTCACCTACGGCAGCAGGCACAACAGCCAGTCCACCCGGAAGAAGTCCCAGCGTTCCCCGGTGCCACAGTCAACCACTGAGCTGTTCCATTCACCAGGTGACATATCTGCTTAATTCAGTTCACAGTGTAGGTTTGATTTCTGACGAAACAGTTTATTTGAGACACTGACATTTAGACCACTCAATGTACTAGTAATTGTGTTTCATGCATTAACATTTTCTAAATATCCTAATTCTCTAAATCTCCAAGGGACACTATATAATATACAATGCTGATTGGTCAAGAAAATATAGTACAGTTGCTTTAAATCACAACCCGATGTATCACTCGTAATAGGGTGTCTCAACCCCCTCCCCCCAATGCTCATTGCTTTCACAACACATGCTGGTGTGGTTGTTTTACAGAAGCCACCACTGTCACCATGCAGGACTCCAACCCCCATAATGCAGCTCCATCACCCCCTTTAGACAGCTCGAGTCTGTCATCAGGGGCCCACCTACTGCCCCACCAGGACAATGCAGTGCCCAGGTCTCCGAGTGTAGAACTAGACACCACGTTGAGGAGTTTCAACGAGATCCGTCAGTCGCTCATGGACCCAACGAAGCGGAAGAAACTGAGCCCAACCACTGGGTAAGTGTCTATGATATCAATGTCAAGGGTACTGTCTATTTGGTTTTATTGTCAAATCATGTTATGTGTAGCATAAAGTATATCTATTCTAACATTATGACTGCCTAAATGTCTGCTAATGAACCAAATTTTACGTATAGTTTCACTGACATTTAATGTTAACGTTTCAACTCAAATAACATGTTTACATTGCATACTGAGGTCAATATTCATGAACAAATAAAGGTCAAATTATATTTTTTTTAAATGGTGGTTCATTAAAACATATTTGGGCAGTCACTGTATATAATGTATGCTATACTATACTGTATGTAATGTATGCTATAATGTTTGTAATGTATGCTATACCGTATGTAATGTATCCTATAATGTATGCTATACTGTATATAATGTATCCTGTAATGTATGCTGTACTGTATGTAATGTATCCTATAACGTATGTAATGTATGGTATACTGTTTGATTTTATGATAGACATGTTCATATAAGGTGGAGATAAACTAAATTTCCAACCAATGCTTTCAGTCAACTTTCAGTTGCTGCAAATAAAGTGTTATTTGTTGAGTAGTATGGCTAAAATGTTGCTAGCCCCACTGCCCTGGGCCGGCATGTGTGACCACATTCTGTGTCTCTGTCTGATGCAGGCACTTTGTGGATCATTTTGTGAAGAAGACTGGCAGAAGTGGAGGACATCACAGCAGAAATTGACAAGAAATCGGAGGTGGGGGCACTAAAAACGTATGGCTGTTTGTTTGAGCCATGTGCTAGTCGTGTTTACTTTAGATCGGCCTTACCAAACAGATAGTTAAAACTCCCTGCTCAATTAATTTAGCCTGTCACGAATCAGTTTCGTTGATGTTAAAATTTGTAGTGTGTGAATAGTTTAAGTAATATGCACATTCGGTTTAATAAAAGTGTGAATAACCTATGCTATAGTATTTTGAATTTTGCCTTTTTTTATCATATTTTGACTGGATTTCATCAAAATTAATTAATACTGTTGTGTAAATTAATTACTAGTGAATACTAGATAGGTCTGGTTTTTTGCAAAATGATTATGAAATGAGAAAAGCAAAAAAATTTAATTGAGGATGAATCTTGAAGTTGAGTGATGATTTACCACTTGCAGCAGCAGGATGACAAGGTTTCAGTGACACCCCCCAAGCAGCCAATCACACCACGGCCATCTACCCACTTCCAGCTGCAGCCCAAGGGTGTGAGGACGAAGCATGGAGGTTACCTGGCCGGCCATGTACTGGAGACCAATAGTCTGGCTGCGTACGTGTCAGGTAGCCGCCGTCAGTCGTCTCATGGGCTGCCGTCCAGTCGACGACCCACATCAAGTCGAGGGGCATCGTCAAGTTACGGTGACGTGTCACTAGCGCAGATAGACCCGGAGTTCAGCCCAGTCGTCAACAACGCAAGGACATTATCCGTGCAGCTTCAAGGCACTAACTTGTATCAGACAACAGAAACGCGGCGCTTCACGAAGGAGCAGATTGAACAGGGGTTGCACCAAGGTTACGCGCGGATGGACGAGGGGGGCAGTCAGAACAGCTGGACGTCCAGCAGCGATGACAAGGATAGGGTGTTGCCATGGCGACCAGCAACGGAGCCAGCCACAACGGGACCCATGACGAGAAACAACATAGAGGTGGATATTTGCGATGGATTAGTCAAAACTTCACTGGCATTCATTTGTGTTTAAGGATCTTTCCACAGTAGTAAATCATGAAACTTTCCATTAAGAAAGGTATTGCGTCCTTCCTTCATAGGTTGTACAATACAGTATTAATTGCGTCCTTCCTTCATAGGTTGTACAATATAGTATTGCGTCCTTCCTTCATAGGTTGTACAATACAGTATTGCGTCCTTCCTTCATAGGTTGTACAATACAGTAATGCGTCCTTCCTTCATAGGTTGTACAATACAGTATTGCGTCCTTCCTTCATAGGTTGTACAATACAGTATTGCGTCCTTCCTTCATAGGTTGTACAATACAGTAATGCGTCCTTCCTTCATAGGTTGTACAATACAGTATTGCGTCCTTCCTTCATAGGTTGTACAATACAGTATTGCGTCCTTCCTTCATAGGTTGTACAATAAAGATTTCAACCTGTATCCATTTTTTGCACAATAGGCAAGACATTTTATACAAATAACATGTAACCAATTTATTCATATGTTGGCAGAACTTGTTAAGGAATGTGAAATAAATTTACATGGTCATTGGAAATATCTGTGCACTCACTACGATAATTTGAAACGTGTAATTGTCTATATTTTTGTGTGTGTAATTCAAACCATTTGTATAATTCAAACCACCAATTCTTAGTGCCAGCCCTACGTCTAATGCACTGTAGCCTGAGTTAATTGTCTTGGCTTTATCTTTCAGCTTGAAGGGTCAAAACCACAGACCAGTGGTGAGTACAATTAGTTTTTATAGACTCTGGGTCAAAAGGTTTTAGTGTGAAGTGACACTGTAGATGTTTTCCAGTATGTCAGTGACACTGAAGTAGTTCTATTATTTTTATTATTAAGTTTTATTATTATATTCTATTATTTATTATGATTTTAGAATATTTATTATTACGATGGTTTTAGTATTCTTCTTCTTCGCTCTTGTTCCATTGTGGGGTGGGGGCCACATCATTTAATCTATTCCCCCCTCGACGAGTCGTCTCCATCCATCGAGATCTTCTGCCATTCTCTTGCACTCTCGGCTGTTCACCTCTGACCTTTCGAGATCTCAACAATGTCTCTCCATCTCAATGTCGGTCTTCCATTTCTCCTTCTTCCAACCTCTTTTAGAAATATCTGTTATTTATGATAATGATTTTAGATATTTGATTACTTATTGAATTTAGAATATTTATGTTAATGAGTTTAGAATATTTATTTTTTATCAGCACTACTTATAAACTTAAAAGATCTAGTGGTAAAACTTTGGAGCAAGTGCACCAGTGCCTGATTTGGCAGATAATGTCACTATACAAGACACCATTATTATTATTAAATGCAGTAATTTCCCAAAAGGATTAAGGTGAAACAGACGATAAATTATTGATAAATCCTTGGTTGAAACAGTGGCGATTCAAACTGAGTGAGGAAGCAAAACATAACCTTAATGTACGCATCAAGGAGAGGCAGCTCATCTTCCAGCCAGCACCAACCTACCTTGGAATAAAAGCTTGAGAGGACACTGACATATCATGAACACTTGACCAGACTCCAAGGCAAGGTCATGGACATGCTCCTGCTGGCACTTGATTAGCTACACTAACAACAGGACCATAACACTGGTTTATGCCCTTACTGGTGTCTAGCACTGTCTACACCCTACTGCTGTTGATCAGCTCCCAGTGTTGTCTGGTATCGCCCCACCAGCTCTGAGAAGGAAAGAAGCAACTGTGACATAATCATTAGACCATTCCGCTTGCCAAGAGCGACATAACACAATGCAAAATGCCAAGCAAACAAGACCAAAGCCACTTGAATCATGCATACAACCTACTCACCCACCAGCCTAGGCAACTTATCTCCACATCAAAGCCTCCACTGTAAAATCATAATACTGATTCTACTTCTCATCATATTGTCATCAAGCCAGTGTCGTCATCTTACCAGTACATCCACCTCTGCCACTTGTTTCAGTCGGCTGCGGTCCAACCAAGATCTCCTTGATGATCTCCCGTGGTCACCACCAGGAGCAGCACAGTGGTCAGTTCCACGCCCACCCTCTCACACGACCAGTCAACCGGCCACCACTCCTACGCAACATGCCAAAGCGATAATGATCCTCAGCAGTCAGTCGGTGGCATATTGGATGGTCAGGTGGAGTGATATCTAGTGACAACGGTGTGCTGCATCTTCATTAACCAGCGATTATATCGTTATCACCCCTGATGAAACCACCCCTACTAACCTGGATTTGTACTTTGCCCCCTTACCATATCAACCAATTATATACGTCAATATGAAATCACTCGATTCGACAAATCTTGCTCATTTCAAATGATAAATGCACAGAATGTATATCATTAACCAATGTTTGATTTCCATGAAATTGTGAACTTTTGACTATCTGATTGCAACTCGTATGTTGGTAGAAATGGTTTCATGTAAAATTTAAATCAAGTTGTTCTCTGTTGCACTGGCAACAACGCTAGCTAGCGATTTAAAATACAAATAGTGTCCGGGGTATCCATCAGGGATTGATATTTGCATAAACCAGTGATCATAGGAGGATGGAATGCTGCAAACACGATGATGTGTCGCAATAGAAAGCAACGTTTCCATGGGATTGTCTTTTGATGTGATAATCTGTACTCGCAGATGTAACCGTCATGGCAGTTATTGTGTAACATTTACATGTTTGCTACAAGATATTTGATGCGTTGATGGAGCCTGCCTGCAAGACGTAGATGAAATGATGTATGTGTATGTATGTAAGTAAATCATTCTAGCCATACTACAACTCATCAGGGAACACAAGTGAGTAGGTCATAGGATAAATTAACTTCTATTCACCCTATAGGCTTATACTGTATAAGTTCAGTGGACAGCCAGTTGACTTTGTACACATTCTCACATGCATCTTGAAACATTGTGGCATGTGTACTTTGCTGAACTGCACAGAGCTGAAGCCGTCTTCTGTTAGACTAGGTATGCAACATGCAGGGATTATATATTTGTCGCCCTCAACTGTCTGCAGTGTGTATCATGTTACTGTTGCCAATCTCATATTTCAGAAATCACTGTTTTGTATCTCTAACCTGGAGTGTCTGTATCAGACAGTCAAATATATTGTACATGCAATATATAGTTGTTTAGGTGACGGCTAACAGAATTATCTTCTGCATATCTGGTTAAATGTGTCAAAAGACTAAATAATGACAAACAACCGATATTTTATCAACTGCAGAAAGTTTTCAAGATACTGGACTAATGTTGATTAATATTCTGGTAAGCCATTTTGTAAAAGAAATGTTTTATAATTAGTAATACATTTTTCATAAAATATGAGATTGTTTATACTATATGCTAGTTATTGTGCTGTATATATTGTATCATTGTAGTTAAGGTTGCACAAATATGTTTTATAGATTGTTTTATTTAATCAATCATACATTTTGTACAGCATATGTCAGGCTATATGTGATGTGGCCAAATTGTACAAACAACAAGGTGGATCCGGTTATCTATAGTTCTTCATTGTGGTCTTATTTATAAAGCCTAGAGAAAATCCTGCAACACACAGAGTCAGTAATATAGTATCACTCAACAATACAAACATGGAAACAAAATAATATGAAGACACGCTCCACAGCATGCAGCATGTAATGTTACCAATATAAGAACGATATGGAACACAAGATACACCAGAAATATGGTTATGAACACATTACATACACTAAGTCTACGAATGCAGTATTACACAATCCACCATAACCATGCTCACCCCAACATTATACCATTTCACTGCATGAGGCTCATTAATGCATCTTTTATCATCTGTCAACCATACTCTGGCATGACCCCTTCTGCAATAGCATGATGCAACTCTATATTATGTGTTGGCAACCAGATTGCTACCTTACATGTATATATAACTATATTAGCAGTACAGCAAGACATGATGTTTACTGACAAAAATGCCCATCCTCCGAGCAGGATAACTTGGTAATATGTGACTGTCACGATAACGATACTAAATTTTTTTATCACAGACATATATCCATATGTGCCTTGATACTGCCAGTCAATCTCTCAAAATTGCGACGTAATACTGGCAGTTATAGTAACGTCTTGCAACGCCTTGATTATTATCGAGTATTATGTAACTTTGGACAATCGAAGAAAAGACACATGATGTTGCCAACAATTGTACATAATTGTTGGCATAGCGTTTTGGACAGCTGCACGAAATAATTACAAAGGGTAATTTGATTGCTCATAGAAAGGGTAATAGTGGGGTTGAATTAAAAAAAAGAATTTAGACGACCTGACCGTGGGGTCGTAGATGAACCCCTGAAAATTTGGCACCCAAGATGCAAAGCGTCTAGGAAGAGTAGCATAACATACAAACATTCATACAGTGAATCATATTAAGATTCAGATAGAATAAACAGAACATATTACACAAGTCTCGTTTATGCTGGGACATCTAAAGAGACATGGCAAAGTCACCCACTGCTGAAGGAGTCCTAACTTGGCAGTAACAATAGATCATGCAGCACCAAGTAGTGGCGAGTCTTGATTCAAAGGCAGCCATGTAGGTCCAACATAACCCGCAGTTTGGAATATTGGTGGCTCAGCCACATATTTTATAATAATGAATTTGCCATGTGCAAGCCAGATACAGCAAAGCCACATAGCTGGGAACATTGACTCAAAGGCAGTGTAAGGTCTTCCTTGACCAAGTCGGAAACAGTATCAGTACACACTACTTGTAAGCAGCCGAAGTAGGTCCTGCATGGCCAAGTAGTTGAGAGTCTAAGTAGGTCGCAAGGGCCAAGAAGTCATCTTAGTGTTCCAGAGTCAGAGGTGACTAGTCCTGGAGGCAGTGGGCATGAGATCAACTGTCACCTTTCCAACACTCTTCTTTGTGTACAGATACTGGAAGGAGAAACACTGCCTTCAATCACACATTCTGTGTATACAACGGTGATCAAATGTAATTCCATTGCATGATCTTGGTGCGAATGCATTTGCTTTTAATACATTTAAATAAGTTTTTTAATGTTGAAACGCATTTTGAAAACTCCTGTTTTAATTCCAAACTAATCAATATCTCTCATGTTTCTTTAACCTTGTTAACTTTCTTAAAGTAGATGGCAATAGAACAAGCATCCCCACATCATAGTGTACTGATCACCAGCTTCTTTGTCACTACCCCACTTTTCTGCCCCATTTTAATCCCATAAACTGGACTCTGACTAAATGTAAACTCCATATTACATGTTGGTAGAAGAATATCACAGAAACCTGTCACATCAAAATGTCAACAAAACATATGCAAACTGGAAATAAAGATTAAGGAAAAGTACCCTTATTTCTCCAAATTCATTTCCTATCTAAAACTGATGTTTTCTGTGCTGCTTGCTGTCTTCTTTGTGTCAGAGGTTGAGTATATGTCGGGAAAGATAGAACTGTAGCACTAACCTCAACAGCTGAGTGGACTGCCTCGAGACCGTGGAATGATCCATATGGGTAACCAACGCCATAGTCTACCAAACTGTGCAGTCTGCCCTCTTGGGTCAACTTGACTAAACGTGACATGTACGTGTGGAAATATTTTGTGTAATGGTTGAGGAAGAATCCATGTACACTGGCCGACTTCCTCAGCAGCTGCCCAACAAAACAGTCTGAATGAATTAAAATGACTGTTTGTTGACAACACCGAACACAGATTAGAAACTGGATTCTACAAGGACTAACTGTAAAACTTTCTGGTTGTAAACCCAGTTTTAGACATGCCCATTATATACACATCTACACGTACTAGCACCAGCAATATTGTTATTATTATGTTGTTATGTTACACTTCAAGACAAGAAGTTACAAAACACTTCCAGAAGTTATTCAAATCACCTATGCCTTACACAACTAAATAATCTCCACAATAAGCTTAGTCACCAATTTATTGTACAGTTATGACTTGTACATTATTTGATAAGAAGAAAATTAGGAGGGATGTAATAGTTACATAGTTTAAACCATCAACCGACAAAAACACATGAACTGATGAACACGAGAATGGGTGTTGTGAAACGTGTATATTTCAGAAACATTTGGATATTGGATACCTGGTTGTAATGAACACACCATAACAAAATGGACATGTCAGATCTTGTTATAACGGACACATGAACACAGACCACACTTACTGAGTAATTACATTTACAGCATATTTTTACCATGGATAAATGTATCCTATGTTATCAGGTGTTCACATGTTCTGACATTGAAGGACATAGTGTGCTGACAGATCTCTAATGACAATGGTAGATAGAGTGAGACGTACGAGGGCAGGCAGACCCACAGTCGGCAGGGCAGGGATGCCTGACGCAGAGTCATACCCAGAGATAAATCCCAACACCAGCAGCCGTCCATGCTTTGCTAAACTGAAAGTAAAACCACAACATTTAATAGTATCACATCCATCAGTATCTAAATTTACACACCTGGCCCAGGACATCAGTGTTATGTAACCAAAGGCAAACATACACTTTCCCCCGTAATACAACTATAAGTCTTCTACATGTCCAGTGAAAACTTAAAGATGTGTAGGAAGTTGCAACCATCACACCCAAGTGACAACATTTAACTGAGAAAGTAAATGTACGTTCATAGGCACATACAGTTAAAAGATAATAAATATATATTAAACAATACTATATATATATATATATATATATATACATACATACATACATATAATACAATAAAATGTAAAAAAAAATTATTACGCACAAATTAAAATGACAAAATATGTCAAATTTATATATTATAATTATTACTTATTAGAATTAAGAATAAAAACCTAAAACAAACATTAATTTATAAAACCACTAGAAGTCACACACAGTCAGTCACTGAAATGTGTTGTGATAACCATATAAAATGCTTGTAAGGTACAAATAATAAAATGTTCAGTTCAATTTGGTTAAACAGGCGACTCCTGAATTCAGTGAATAAAGAATAATACCTTTGCCTGTATTACTGTTGAGAATATGATTTAAGGACACACCAACAATATCGGTTATATGAAATGATAATTCAAGAGCATACACATTTCCCTTTCATAAATGGGTATCCCTATGCTATGGCTCTCAGTGTGTATAAGTTTTTTGTCGGATGTGACATACCTCTTGACACATATGTCAAACATGTCACCTCCGACAGTCTCATACACGACGTCCACCCCATTCTGAAACACAACGATACATCAATATGCATTAATAATAATAATATGTTATTTGATATAGCACCACACCCAAGATTGTGGCGCATAACTGCATATTAAAAATTAATAACATGGTTAAAAATTGCTAAAAAAAAGATTCAAATAATATTAATAATTATCTTAAAAAATAAATACAGCACAATATATAAATACAATAAAAAATGTATAATGTATACACTTGTATAAATAATATATTAAATTGTCAAGTTTTTAAATATTGCTAACTAATGAGAATAAGATTATGGAACATATTCATAATTATAACTGTTAAATTAAAATGTAAACTAATTAACCAATGCATAATTGTTTTAACCACAACAGTTTATGGGAAGGCCTGGGCAAATAATTTAGCCCAGCAGATTAATAAATTAGTAAAACAATCTAAACTATTTACTAAATGCAGACACCATTGGAAGAAAAACAATAAGTGTTGCCCTGGTAGTGAGAGACTCTGGAGCAGCCCTTGGCCAGAAATCTATTTTGTCAGTCATGAGCTTTCTAAAAAGTGTACGAAAGTCTTCTGCCATTAGTGGTCTTTTATTTTACCCGTCTTCGTCAGACATTTGTCTCGTCTTCAGCAGAGGCAGACAGTGACTAAGTGCCTGCACTGGAATGGAACCCACAAGGTAAAGAAGGGCTGATTGATCAAAGTGACTGTCACTTGATGAGGAAATGAAGCAGCTACAGAATAAAAAGGGTTCAATATTCCTGTATGAATCGACCCAATCACTCAGTATTCAGACGGACTTGATATTTCTGCATGACTTACTGGGTATTCTGCCTTGAGGACATCTCGAAGTTTCTCTGTCGTGTAGTTGATAGGCCTGTGGCAGCCAATGTTCTGGAAACACAAACAATGAGAACTCTGCAGAGTTCTTCCACAACACTTTGGTTCACTGTGCATAAAACAGTTGTGTGTGTCGAGTCATCTTAAAACTGCTGCACTTGGCATCATCTTGAAAACTGCACAAATAGGAGTAATGCTCTCTCTAATGAGTGGGAAGATAACAAGCCAGTTGTATAAATCGATCCAGTAAACCTACCAGTAAACTTAAACTTAAGTACATTCTCTGGACAAATCGAATGTCATCTGGACACAGCATGACAGCAAGATCAACATCAATAGGCAAAACAGAATAAGGTTATTATTATACAGACATGTGAAATTCTGATTAAGAATATATGCAAGGTTTTTTTAAATACCAAATTGGCGAAGTGAAATTCTGCGTTTGACAAAGAATATAACAGTGTATACAGGGTGTCCAAACTTTTGAATAAATACTACAATTACTATAATGAAATCATGTAATGAAGCATGTTGCCATACATAGCATGTTGTCACACATAGCATAGCACGCTTGTCATACCTTGAGGAATTGCACCTTCTTGTCAGAGGAGCAGGTGCCTATGACGTGACAACCTTTCTCACGTGCCCACTGCACCTACAATATGTAGAGTCAGAGCTTCACTTCATTTATATTGCAACATTTCACTGTAAACTAAAAACCCACCTGTTTAAACTTGCTTATCCTCCACAACTCCCCAGCATAGCAATCCAACTGTTTACAACTGGAACTGCTTATCGATTATGAACTGCCTAACCCCTTTTGTTTTGGTGCGCTGCCGAGCTTGGGTCTCCCGAGGATTTTAGCGCAATAGAAGTATTTTATATATTATTATATATTATCTCATTCACTTTACAAAACAGAGTAAACTCCCAAATTTTCCACAAAAAGAAAATGTTTAATCCTCACTAACTCAAACAGTTGTACTGCTTATCCATTGCAAGTTTACTGCTTGTCCATTTCACAATTTACTGTTTATCCAAAATGTTGCAGAATTATCTTACCACATACATCTTATCTTACTTACCTAATAATTCATTTGTCTAATTTAACTGCTTTGAAAACTGTTTATATAGGTAAAGTACTGAATTGTTATAAGCAACCATGATTGTGACTGTTAGAGGTTACGTATACTGTTTTCCTGGAAAACATTTCATTACTTATTCCATATGAACAGTGATCAGTGTATATGAACTTTGATGTTATAATTTAATAACAAACAATGCCAAGTTCACCTAAACATACTTATGCCAGAGATATGTAGTTACTATGTTACAACTGTGAAATCTCATAATTTTAATTGAACTTGGAAAGCAGATATCAGTTGAACTGTGAAAATACTTATTTCTTATCTATCTACCTACCTCTACCTACTCCCCTCCACACCCCGAACATGTACACGTGTGTTTGTACTTACTGCCAGCTGCCCAGTACCCCCAGCTGCAGCTGAAACAAACAGAACATAATTACATGACACATCATTACATGACACATATAACAACATCATTGAAACCAGCAATATCAATTAAAACAGCTTCTGATTTTTGAACTAACCATCACATGTTTGCAGCAAGATTATTAAGGCTTTCAGTAACTGTTTACTATAAAATATTGTCTTGTGTTCTCTTGAATATAAATTGATTTTGAACCATTTCAACCATTAAAATTAACTCACTTCAACGTTTCAGCAAGCATCAGTCACCTTCTTCAAGAAAGTATGGGGCATTGTTGAAATGTTGAACTGAGTTAACTTCAATAGTTGTGTTCAAAATAAAATGGACATTCTTTTATTCTCCAAACTTGATAAACATTTGATTAGTACAAGACATTGTCATGCAAGTGAGCCTAGAACAGCCGAGCAAGACCACTTTTGCACCCTTTAAGGTCCCTTTATCATTGAATTTTGACAGGACCCAGTTAAAAATAATTTAATAGTTTGATGATTTCAGCAAATCTACATAACACATTTGCTAACTAGTTGATAGATTCGATTTTTGGTTAAATTAGTCTGAAATGAGATGAGCGAAAAAGTTTAATTGAGGAGGGATCTTTAAGTATGAAAGTTTTTTCCCTCTTACCTGTGCAGGCATGGGAATACACTGCTCTTACCTGTGCAGGCATCGGAAGACACTGTTCTTACCTGTGCAGGCATCGGAAGACACTGTTCTTACATGTGCAGGTATGGGAAGACACTGTTCTTACCTGTGCAGGCATGGAAAGACACCGTTCTTACCTGTTCAGGCATCGGAAGACACTGTTCTTACCTGTCACCAACACTGTTTCACCTTCCTGAATGTCTCCCACCTGAAAGGTATTGCCATCATTTCTCAAAAACTAGTGTACAAAGGTCAGAAATATTTCTTCTAGTAGAATATTAGATGCCCAATGAAACAGGCATTTTGTTTGTTCAATGTTGTATCATTCCATAATTTTACAGATATAATGTTGTTATTTACCAAATTTTTAAGACAGGTAAGATTATATTATGTGCTGAACAGTTTAGCCAATACATTCAATTTACTGTGTATCACAGAAGCTCTAGTAATATAATTATGAGAGTGGTCAAGCAATCATCCACATCGTTTTCTGCTTAAAATACTCATTTCTTTTGTACATTGCAAACTGACATTTACAGTAAATTTTACCCTTTTCTTTGTTATGTAACAAAGAAAAAAGGTAATGTGATATATGTGAAAGATTAATATATTGAAATCACCAGTTTGATGAAATTAATCTCTGAGTCTGAAAGGCATTACTGTTGCATATAACAACAGTTTTAGAATTTTACACTTGTCAAATTGTCACCCAGCATATTCGCTCATCATTATTTAGCTTTTTATGCCATTTAGAAAGGTCCGATAATTTACTTTTTGTGAATTATTTTTACACTTTTATTTATTACAGAAGTCCAATGATTAAATATTGGATTGGTCAATTGTATACTTTTAATACATGATGTGTCTACTTTTATATATTTTCTTAACTTGTTTTACATGTACTTTTACTGCACGACATGTGTGTATATTTATATATTTAATTTTTTTATTCTATCTACATGTACTTTTAATGCACAACATGTGTGTATATTTATATATTTTTGTACTTGTATTGTATGTATATATATATGGACTTTTGGCTGAAATAAATCATTATAATATTATATACACGATTGTTTCTTTATCAAATTGTCTCTACCTTGTCGAGTGCAATCGCTGCTGTCATGCCACTCACAATCAGGGGAAGAAACTCAGCTTTGACAGCTGGAAGAGGCATCACAAACGCCTCTGGTACGACCTGCAAGTTATGATACAGTGGTGACAGGGAGCAGCAAGTGTAACATGATGCAGGCACGAGGTTAAATCCAATACAACACGATGATAGTACAGAATTTCAATAATCCCAAGCGATCAAGCATTGTGGTGCCATGCAAAACAGGGAGTGTAAGTATTTTGTCATGGGTTTAAATAAGTGATCACATTCACCTTCAGCCCTTGACCGGGACAGTTGTAGGGGTGCTACTTCTACAGAGTCTTCACTATATAAGGTGACCTGAATCTGTTGTTATTTACACAATGCCTCCTATCTCACTGCCACATTCTGTGCAGGTGTAACCATGCTGTCTTTTTGGCATTTATGAGTGGCAAAAAGCTGCAATAATTTGTGACATTTTCTACAAAAATGCTCAACTGACTAAAATGTGCCACACTTATTGCAATTTTATTCTAATAAACATATTGCCTCTAAATACTTAATTGATCACATCTATGGGAACGAATGTGTACTGTTTATAATATATCTGAAACACATTTAATGATAACAAACTGAGGTGAAAATAACCACTTAGCTACTGACAGCATCTACTTACCAGATATTCTGAAAATGCCCCAGGATACATATAGGCAACAGCCTGGCCAACTTGTGAACGCTGGCATTGTTTGCCTGTAGATACTACTTCCCCAACTGCCTGGAAACATCCATACAATGATTTACAAAAGACAAATATAGCATTCCTGTAAATGTTTAGGCTTATGATCAACTCTTTCAATATATTAGCCGTAGCATTCTAGGTTGCATTTTCCACTAACCATCATCCTTGTTTCTAACATTTATCATATGCATTTATATTCAATTTAACAAAGTTGTACCAATCAGTAATAGTTATTCAGTGATGTTGCATAATACTATATGGTTGATTAGGATCATGTTTATCAAGTTATTACCGAATAACCCATCTTCAGATGATTTATAAAACTAGTCAGTAATTTTAAAATAATTAAAACATTTCCTAAAGAGAATATATAGTCTGTCTATTGATATGATGAAACAAAAGGTAAATTGTATTCCATAAGTTAAACTGACGCTCCAAATAAATTTCCAAACTGTCTTAATAGTATCATTATTCATAGTCAGAATTATTAATCACCAGCCTGAGAATATGTCATTAAAATGTTACTGCACTGTCAAGTTGTCCAGAACAAATTCAGTAAAATTTTAATACACATGTAAGGATATATTAAAACTAGTTCAATTATAAATCTCTGATGAAGATAGAAACCTCATCAAAGCAGTGCAAATCATATCTAAATAAATTAATACGTACCTCAAAGCCACATTCGAAGGGGACTTTCACTGACGGATCATACCTTGCTGCTGTGTAATTAATGTCTGAAGCATTAATTCCAAGAAACCTGGAATAAAATTAGAACTATAGCTCAGTGAAACTATATGAACCAAGAGTCTAATGAATCAAACTATTATTTTCCTCTCTCCCTTAAATTAATATCTTAAACCAGTTACAATATTGGGGTTGTTGTCCTACTCCCATACACTTACAGTGGACTGTTAACAAACTTAACATTTAAATATCTTAAACCAGTTACAATATTGGGGTTGTTGTCCTACTCCCATACACTTACAGTGGACTGCTAACAAACTTAACATTTAAATATCTTAAACCAGTTACAATATTGGGGTTGTTGTCCTACTCCCATACACTTACAGTGGACTGCTAACAAACTTAACATTTAAATATCTTAAACCAGTTACAATATTGGGGTTGTTGTCCTACTCCCATACACTTACAGTGGACTGCTAACAAACTTAACATTTAAATATCTTAAACCAGTTACAATATTGGGGTTGTTGTCCTACTCCCATACACTTACAGTGGACTGCTAACAAACTTAACATTTAAATATCTTAAACCAGTTACAATATTGGGGTTGTTGTCCTACTCCCATACACTTACAGTGGACTGCTAACAAACTTAACATTTAAATATCTTAAACCAGTTACAATATTGGGGTTGTTGTCCTACTCCCATACACTTACAGTGGACTGCTAACAAACTTAACATTTAAATATCTTAAACCAGTTACAATATTGGGGTTGTTGTCCTACTCCCATACACTTACAGTGGACTGCTAACAAACTTAACATTTAAATATCTTAAACCAGTTACAATATTGGGGTTGTTGTCCTACTCCCATACACTTACAGTGGACTGCTAACAAACTTAACATTTAAATATCTTAAACCAGTTACAATATTGGGGTTGTTGTCCTACTCCCATACACTTACAGTGGACTGCTAACAAACTTAACATTTAAATATCTTAAACCAGTTACAATATTGGGGTTGTTGTCCTACTCCCATACACTTACAGTGGACTGCTAAACAAACTTAACATTTTGTTTTATTATTTAACTATATTTAAAAAGATTTCTTTAGATATCGAAATGGAGTATAACATTTATGTAACAATTTTATGGTTACAAAAATAAACTGCATAACATACCTGTTTTTGACAAGAACATCTGAAGGACCTGGCGTGGGCATTGGTTCGGAAACCAGCTCAACAGCTTCTCCAAATTTGGTGCTGAGTTTAGTCACTAGCAGCCTTTTGTACACACTTGGCAACTTCACTTTGAGGGCCATTGTTGCTCATAAACATGCAACACTTCCTCTGTAACAGTTGTTTAAAATTTTTATAAAAATAAACAGTATTTAATCCAGCATAAATTAAATGTTTCTTCTTGCAATCCAGGCTATGAAAGGTGGTTGTCACCACCACCGACCTATAAACGGTGGTGGAGATTGCCAGTCATTCACCATCGCCGACCTATAAACGGTGGTGGTGATTGCCAGTTGTGGCGATTGCCGGTCATTCACGTGCATACATCTGGACTTTGGGCACCTCAGCGAGGGATAAGGCTATTGTAAGAATGCATTTTCTGAGGCAGACCAGATATAAAACCTCTAAATGCCTTTTTTAATTGAACACCATGTGCCCATGGTTCATGAGATTCGACCATACGGTTGAAACAGCAAAGCAGCCAAAATAACTGAAAGTGTACCAACCGTGTTTAGAAATAGACAAAATAATTTTTTATAATGTGCACTATTTTGTTTGGAAATGGACAAAAATAATAATATGCACCATTTTACAGTTTGTATTGTGTCATCACATATTGTGGTATCTTGAAAAAATTGTCACCCCACTTATCACCTAGTTTATTTTATAGGGATCTAAAGATTACCCCACTTATCACCTAGTTTATTTTATAGGGATCTAAAGATTACCCCACTTATCATCTAGTTTATTTTATAGGGATCTAAAGATTACCTTATTTTTCATTATTTTCCAACAGGTGTGGAAATTTGGTCACATGCGATCTGTCAATTGTCGGTACAAGAAGCGAACTGGTGACAGGTTTTATCATCAATCACATTGTAGCACTTATACATGCTATATCAAATAATATACGTCTTATTTCGGTGGTAGATTGACATATATTGCAGACTAGGTTGATTACGTAGCTAGTTGTAGTCATGGTATGTAACGGCAGGTGTATTCTTCAGTACTACTGTGTAACATGTGTCGTCATTAAATAGTATTACGTCATAATAAACAATCATGGAAAGTGCTGAAAAAGGCATAAGTATTCATTCAAATAGAGTCAGCAGTCGCCAGTGGACAGGAGCATTAACTACTTAACAAGTCCTTTTAACCCTTGCTGACGGAATACAGCGGTTCTCAAACTAGGGGGGTGTGGATATAGTTCCAAGGAGTCCTCGGCAAACAGGCAAAAATGTTTTAAATGGCACATCAGTTCTAATGAAACTTTTACTTGTGTCATGGTGCTCATCAACTAGACATAGTTAAACTACAACACTAGGAATTCCATTGTGTACTTTATTCATGGACCAACTTACAAAAATTACAATGAAATACTCAGGCCCCTTGTTCTGGAATTCCATTCTAGCTCATGTAAAAATTTCTACATCTGAATACCAATTTAAAATGCAAACTAAAGCTATTTATTGCAATTAGTCATACTTAGTTATTATGGGATTAAACTCGCTTATATATTCATAATTCTAACACGTTTATTAAGTATTGATGCAATTCTATCTATCTCTCTCATCCGCATCTAAACACTACTTTATCATAAAATGCATCAATTGTATAAATTAATTGTTCACACACCTTATTATTACAATTGTGTTGTCAAACTGAGACCAAGCCTATTCACCCATGCTACCATGTAGCGGCGCAATGGAAAAATATGGTAACAAATCAAAAACATTAAGCCAATGGCCTTGAATACACCACTGATTGAGTGTATTGTAGCATTCTATTTTTCTTTTATACCTTGTTTTTATTTAACTGGCCACTATCATGCAATGCACAATTATAACTTTTTTACTATAGGTGTATGACTTACAGCTGTACGAATCGACAGAAGACAGGATCTAACATCTCGTTATTTTCAGGTAATTTATGTCGCAAATGTTTGTGCTGTGTTAGTGTATATGTGAATGAATGTAACAGTTTCGAAAATGTTCTGAAAAATCAATATATTACAGATACGTTTGTTTTTCTTGAGGGAGTGTACATTAAGTGTTTCCCAGTAGTCACATTGATTGAATGCAACATAAAATGTTATATGGGTAGGATTCAGTTTTTATAAATAATGTGTGTGTGCGTGTATGCATATTTGTAACTCTTTTTTTAAACTCTACTAGATGTCAGCTCATTAATAAGATTTTTTTTCTTTATTAAGTCATCTGCATTTAATGAGGCTCTCCTTTTTGGTCGTCGTTTGCCTGTTCTTCGTTGTATGAACCACTATCATGTAACTCATTCTGTACACATTGCAACATTCATTGCATTCTATGCATTTGTTTGACAAACCATGTGAAAGGTTGCCTACTAAAACAAGGTGTTCTATTTATGTCTATGCAGTGAACACAATAGCTGATTCACTCTCAGTCTAGTGAGCACATCACTCAGCGCTGTCACAGAGAGCCACTGACCAGGGCACCCCTGAAATCCATTAGTGTAGACAGCCTGTGTTTGGGACTTTACAGGCCATGGGAGGTGAATTGCCCACCTTAGGGAAACCCTGTGGCCCCTGTATTAGTTACAGGAGATGGTTGATTCACACCCTTGGAAAACATGTACACTGAGCAACATAGTTTTGTTTATGTTACCTAGCAGTAAGAGTCTGTGTATCTAACTGATTATGATAATAGTTTCATGTAACACCTAGTTGTATATCAGTCCAAATGACATGTATTACTAGTTGACACTATAATGATCTAAACTTGTAATCAAAATTGAGTAGGAACACAGTGTTCTGCCTAGTGATCTGTCCTACACCAATGACATGACAGCTTCCACAGAATAGAACAAAGAACTATTCTATGAACGTCTGACTACCTGAGTCCCATATTATAGATGCAACGAGGCATGTAGCAAACTAATGAATTACCAAGAATCACTTAGAATGTATTAGTATTACAAATGTCTTGTTTTTCGTGGTTAAACTTGATGTTAACATCAATCACAATATAGTACGCTGTACCATGTACTTTCCCAAATGTTACGAACTTATCATTGTAAAATATAAGGCTATCTATCCACATAGTACTGTATAAATATGAGACAGTTGTATCTAGTGACATTACTTATTCGATTATACATTCATTGTGTTAGTGCATGTGTCTGTGCCTTGATCATATCAATGCTGTGTTAGATGTGTTAACATATGGGAATACTTACAAGATAACATACCACTGAATGTGCGCAACCAGCTTTAGACCACTTAGTGTGACTATTTTATTCATTGATGAGTAACTGGGTCAGCCACCTTTAGTATAGTATACTATTTACATATAGATATGGTGTAAAACTGTTTGTTAATAGTTGTAATTTCTTTTCACAGGTTTCACGGTGTTACACAATAAACATCAGTATCTCAACCAAAAGTTTTCAATATGGGGCACGACACGAGGCTACAATCAGCATTTTTTACACTTTTAATTATTTTGGCCGATATACCGCCCCACGGCATGGTCATGGCATAGCCATACTTCCCATAGGCATAGGCTGTGGCATAAAACTGCTGAATTCTAGATCTATGCCTAGGCCCGGGGTAGGCCCCGCCCCAGGCCAGGGGTAGGATATGATCTATCGACAAAAATCCAGGACCCAGCCCAAGGACAAGGTCCAAGAAGTAGCACCAAAAAGGTAAAACTTTGCCTTGGTGCTTTTATCCGGTGTGTCCCGATCAAGTTGCTAACATACCTGACTAAAAGCCAAGAAGTTAGCTACGTTAGGTCTGGGCTGGAGCTGACCCAATAACTACCCGTGTTCGCCAGTTCACGTGTGACAACTGGTTCCTGTCTCTCATAAACCCGCTAGATGACGCACCTAGTTGTAAAGTGATGCCATCTAGCGAGAGAAAGCTCGAATCCAACGCACGCACGCACGTATGCACCACGCACGCATGCACGCACCACGCACGCAGGCACGCTAATAATTTTACTTCACCAGAGGCATCATGGATAATTTTGGGTCGGAAAATACCGTTTAATTACCATTTGTTATCTTTATTGCGCACATTGAAACATGAAAATTGACATCAAGCAGCAACGTAGGTAGGCCTATCGTAGAAACAAGAGAAGCAATCAAAGGCGGGTCGGTTGTATTGATTTTATTGTTTCTTTTTTGTCGAACGTAGAATTAAAAAAAAATCGTTTCGTTTTTACGCGTTCTGTGTGATGAAATTAAGAGATTAGTTAAAATTTGCTTTCTTCCGACATTGTTAATTCCCTATTGAAAGTACAATTACGTTAGGCCCTGTGTACCATAATAATCCATCACCAAATTAGGGGGAACATGTCGGATTCATTTTGCGAGCACGCCTTCATGTAATTATGAACCAGACGGTTGGAACCGGCTGCGAGTGCATTGTAGACACTATACATTATGGTTAACTTGTAAAAAAGTGATGACAATCAAGTCGTGATATCGCTTCACTTTAACCACGCTGATCATCTAGGGCTATTCATATACATCATATTATATTTCTCCTCTCCAGAATCTCACCATCTACAGAAACATTAAGTTCCACTCACAACAAATCAACCACGTTACACCACTGTATTGCGTTTACGTGATCACGTGGGTGTGACACTGCTTGCCGCACCGTCACCAGATTGTTGCTAGGTTACTGTGTTTTGCGTTTCAGTTTCTTGGAACGCTATGAATATTACACCGGGAAATACTGTTAATTGTCCGAAGCCACACGAAGAAGAAAGATCTTTGTTGAGGGTCCCCTAGCATTAAAGATCTTTGTTGTGAGTCCCCTATCATTAAAGATCTTTGGAAGTCCCAGGACAATAAGATATTGGAACTCACTATCAGACATAATAACCAGCATGACAGAACCACACTCAGTTCCAAGTAAACACGACTAAGCAGCAATCACTCCATGCGCACACAGTCCTGACCGTTTAACACTTTAGGAGTGTTGGCCATTATTCTACACAAGACATACACTCAAATCGCATGCAAACACATGCACATATTTCCGTCTCACACACATCGCCGGAAATATTTCATGAATAATACAACAAAAGCTGAAACCAGACATTATGCGTACGAATATACGGGCTTCCAGCTGGCGGGCTTCCATTCGTAAACCTACTTGTCATTGAAATTTAACGCCCTGAAGCAGAGAAAAGAAGAAAGAGAAAGGAAAGAGACCGACTCCCTTACATTTACATTTCCTGCCACTGACACTGGGCAGGCCTCCTCTACTACAGCAGACAGTGCCTCTCCAAAATCGGCATTTACAGCAATTATAGATTTATTTTGAGCCGGACGAAATATCGTCCCCTAATCTTCTGGAACGAAGAACTGCCAAGAGAAGGTGCAGACCCAAATGAGACAATTTCTTCTAAGCAAATGGGCAGACTGTGTTCATGCGAAAATAGCACGAAGTAGGGCAGTTAAGGTGATGATGTCATTAGCACGGCAGTAGATTGATGTCAGCTAAACATGTAGGCAGTGAGTTGCAAGCGTTAATCTGTGCCCAGGCGGCTTGTTACGACTTGGTGGCGGGGAGGGTAGCCCTTATTGATTCCTAAATACACTTGTCAATGTCACACACAGACCCGGCAATTACGCAGTTCCTCTAAATTTCCACCGCTATATATGTCAAATGCCTAATTATGCATGACAGGAAAAAACAATTAACTCCCATAAACAAACTTTTCAAGGAGTGCAAGTAATTTTTTCCCAGCGGAAACGGGTGCGTTTAAATCCAGTTCCTTAATTGTCGGGACAAACGCTTGGAAGTGCCAAGCATGGGAAGGTATTAGGCTTGACTAAGTCAGTGGTCGCTTAGCCGTGTACATGATTAAAATTAATTGTCTTTGGTCAAAATAAGGTCTGGAATCTAAATGACACTGCATTGTTTGTAGAACAAATCAGCGATATAACAAAAGAGAAAATTCTAGTTTTAAACATCAGTATAAACCAATACCGACGTTAACATTTATTATCTTAATCCGTTACCAAAATAAAGTAATTTCATAATTAATTTTGTCTGGAAACATAAATATAGTCCCTAAATACCATTCTTAATTCTGAACAGTATTATGCCTACTTTAAAAAAAAAAATTAATATTAATTGTCATAATGAAGTTACTGGTTCAAAATATCTACTTTCTAGATCTATTCATGTATAAAATATTCGTCCATGTATAAATATACGCCGTTTTGATACAACTCAAAGACGACATCGGCAATAGCCGCAGACGAGCAGTGCATTAAGGGCCTGTGTGTTGTTGAAACGTCCGTCTGATGCTACACAATAACACTAACGTTGCGTATAAACCTACTCAAGCAAGGATATATTTCTTTGAAGAAGGGTTGAACGACCGATTCAGTTGCGCGTGATTGCCACGCTTAAGCGTGATTGCAGCGCGTCAACCGTTTTTACAGACACCGAGAAAGCGTTCCCGGTCCAGCTGTGTGTATACCCCACGGGTAGTCTCTATATGACAAACAAGCTAACGGTTTTGTAAAACACAGGAATATGGTTTGTTACACTAGATAGTATGGATTTTTGCCAATTCATCATATGCTAAAACGATGTATTATTCTGCAATATCGAAGAATATCCCAGCACACTTGACACGTTCATTTGTTGTTTGTTTATCATTGACATATGATTGTTTGACTGAAGTGGTGCATTTCTCGAATGAGACGTGTGTGCATACCAATTTTTAACACACTGCGGCTAGCAATTTTGACCGGTACCGTGGGACTTTTTATATTTAAAATGTACAGTTTTAACTGTATAGCCTATGCCTATGCACAACTCCTAGCCATGTTTGCACATGATTCATTGTTTGTATGTAATGCGGTTTTTGGTTTGAGAACAACCAAATTTGTCAATGTTGTAAAACGTATAGGCATATTCTTGCACTGTTGTGACGTTAGTAATTATTAGTGTTTCTTCTGTCCTCAGTTACGACGCGTATCCTTGTCGAAGATGAACGCAAGAAGCGTTTGACTTGTAGCTATGAATATCTGTTTTGGTGAAAACATATCTGCTTACTTGATTATGATTATCAAAACTATTCGCAGTCGAGAAAATATGTCCGAGCCAAATGCTAACAAAATGCGTACAGTGGCTTTGTAAAGAATAATAGCCGAGACACACAATATGTAGGCACGGCACGATGCCAAGGCGGACACTAGAGCCTGCGACATCGGTCTTCTTCGGATTCCGTTTGATGTCCACCCACATCTGTTCATCGGCGAAACCATCGTTAGTTTTCCAATAGTCGGTGCGTGAAATCCGTGAAAATGACACATCTCTTTTCAAGAAATCACTACAACACGTGCCAGCCCTCGATTTCTGTCCTGGCCGGAGATTGATTTTAACATTGTTGACATTTGGCCTAACTCCAGAATTGGTAGCTAAGAAAATAAAGGCAATGAAGGATAACAAATCACCGGGAGTGGATGGGATTCCTCCAAAATTACTAATGGAAACAGTAGAACAAATCAGTATACCACTTGCAAGAGTATTCAACTTGTCATTAAAAGAGGGAGTTGTTCCGTTTGAATGGAAAGAAGCAAACATCATACCATTATTTAAAAAGGGTTCGAGAAATAAGTCAGAGAATTACAGACCAGTGAGTTTAACGTCAGTGATTTGTAAATTATTAGAAAGGTTAATTAAAGACCATATAGTGGACTTCCTCGTTAAGCATAAATTATTAAATTCATCTCAACATGGATTCCTTAAAGCGAGGTCATGCTTAACAAATATGTTTTGTTTTTTGGAAGAAATCACTAAGTGGATAGACGTGGGATCGCCAGTAGATATTATCTACTTAGATTTTCAGAAAGCTTTTGACAAAGTGCCACATCAAAGATTACTACTTAAATTAAAAGCCCATGGTATCGGGGATAGCATAACTGACTGGATAGAACAATGGCTGACTGACAGAAGACAACGAGTTGTAGTAGATGGAGAAGTTTCAAATTGGAAATCGGTTTTGAGTGGGGTACCTCAAGGATCAGTATTAGGACCTATATTATTCTTAATTTATATCAATGACTTGGACGACAGTATAACAAGTAACGTACTGAAATTTGCGGATGACACAAAACTGTTTAGAAAGGTTAATACCGATGGTGATAAACAACATTTACAAAACGATCTAGACAGATTAGTGAAATGGTCTGAGAAATGGCAGATGTTGTTAAATTTTGGGAAATGTAAATGCCTACATACAGGACATGGGAAGGTGGATGTACACAATAAAATGGGAGATACTGTTCTGGGTACTACTGTATTTTGGGAAATGTAAATACCTACATACAGGACATAGGAACTTGAATGTAAACTATAAAATGGGAGATACTGTTCTGGGTACTACTGTAAAAGAAAAGGACTTAGGAGTTACAATAAGCGCTGATATGAAAGTTTCAGAGCAGTGTGGTATTGCAGCTTCAAAGGGTAATCAAATTCTTGGATTCATTAGAAGAAACATAACATACAAGGGAAAAAAGTTAATTATACCTCTTTATAAAGCAATAGTTAGACCTCATTTAGAATACTGTATACAAGCATGGAGACCATATCGTAAGAAGGATATATATACGCTTGAACGCATACAAAGGAGAGCAACTAAAATGACTCCAGAACTGAGAGACCTTAGTTATGAAGAACGCCTGAAAGAATGTGGTTTAACAACTCTAGAGACAAGGAGGTTAAGAGGAGATCAGATTGAAGTTTTTAAGATATTGAATGGGTATGAAAATATTGATAGAAATATGTTTTTCTCACTCAAGAAGGATAGCAGAACTAGAGGACATGAGGTAAAATTAGTAAAGGATCAATGTAGATTGGACATCAGGAAGCACTCGTTCTCACAGAGGACAATAAATGAATGGAACAAATTGTCTACAGATTGTGTAACTGCTAACAGCGTGAATATGTTTAAAAACAAGGTTGACACATATCTCAGGAGGGCGGGCTATAAGTAGATGAACATTGTTGGACTCTCGATAAGCCAATGGCTTCCTTGTCCACTTGCCATCTGGGCCTTTGGCTTGGATGGCAAATCTTGTTAAATCTTGTTAATGAACACTGTATCGTCACGACAGCGGCCACAGACTGACAGATGCTCTCACCTGAATGCTCTGATGCCACGGTGCACTCACATATCAATCCTACTCGCTCATCCGTACACATATCTGACCTATTCACGCATAATGCACAGTTCATATGTTCATAGGAACGCTATATAAGGTTCACAGGGGATGAATCCGTAATGCAGTCTGTGGCCTCGCCGCACAAACTACGTAGGTGACTTTCTGAAACTTGTGACGTTGTAAGAATTATAAACCGGATTCATCATGCGACTTCTCTCAAGAAATGCACTCTGCATTCTGTCATGTGCAGCGCCATCCTTTGCCGATATGACAGGACGATCTGCAATTGTGTCGGTTCCGTTTAAGCCTGCGATTACCTCCAGCGTTTTTGCCGTCCGGACGTCCGGAGAATACGAGTTGCCACAGTACGACATTCGCACCCGCTGCTGATCGAGCTGTCCAAACAGAGCGTTTCTTATTTTTCTTCCTCGTACCTCGCGGCCACCGATAGGATCAGAGGTCTTGGCGTAGTACCTCGTACCTCACGGCCACCGACAGGATCAGAGGCCTTGGCGTCGTACCTCGTACCTCGCGACCACCGACAGGGTCAGAACCCTTGGCGTTGTACCTCGTACCTCGCGGCCACCAACAGGATAAGAGGCCTTGGCGTAGTACCTCGTACCTCGCGGCCACCGACTGGGTCAGAGGCCTTGGCGTAGTACCTCGTACCTCACTGCCACCGACAGGGTCAGAGGCCTTGGCGTCGTACCTCGTACCTCACGGCCACCGACAGGGTCAGAGGCCTTGGCGTCGTACCTCGTACCTCGCGGCCACCAACAGGATAAGAGGCCTTGGCGTAGTACCTCGTACCTCGCGGCCACCGACTGGGTCAGAGGCCTTGGCATAGTACCTCGTACCTCACGGCCACCGACAGGGTCAGAGGCCTTGGCGTCGTACCTCGTACCTCACGGCCACCGACAGGGTCAGAGGCCTTGGCGTCGTACCTCGTACCTCGCGGCCACCGACAGGGTCAGAGGCCTTGGCGTCGGAAGCTTTCATTTCCAAATTCTCGATGATGTCCCACGTTTTCTCAAACCTTGATCACGTTTCTTAAGGTACCCATCTCGAATTTTCTCGACGGGAATAGAAAGCATTAGAACAGGGATAGTAAACGATCGGTTTTGCTGTTACACGTTGTAATGTAATTGCGCTAAAAGCCAGAACAATTTCGTTGCGTGATTGCTACGGTCACTGACAAAGTTCCAAGCCTTCAATGTCAAATTCTTGATGATGATTGTGTTTCTCAAGGGTCCCTTCTAAAATTTTCTCGACCTGAAGACAATGTATTAGATCATGGATAACGAACAAACGATTTCTGCCTTCTGTTCGTCGCTGTGATCGATCTTTGCTGCGCTAAAAGCCTGAGCAATGTCGCCCTGTTTGAACCCTTTTTATACTGAACAGTCGGCCAAATTTTCTACTCATGTTACTGACACAATCTGGGAAGTGAGGCATATTTAAACAAATCGAACTGCACAAAATGTAGACCAGGTCCAGATTGACGGTGTCGTTTATCGCAGTAAGCTATCCGTGTTTGGCAGCTCCACACCCAAATCTGTGAACAACTGTAATCAATTGCTGATCTACATAAAGCACTCACGGTTCTACGTTGGGCTTCAATTGCGGGATCGCTATCTAGGTGAATTTTTTTCGATATGAGAATCAGCCATGTTATCCGTCACTCCCAAGGTGACTGCGTACAATATTGACATGCTTGGAAGCCCTGTCTCCTGCACAATCCGAGGCACCCAGTGTTACTACTATGGTGGACCTGATATCTTTCAGATGACGAAGCCTGGAACTGTCAAGATGGTCTATGAAAAAGCACACCAGGTGTCAAAACCACACATGTAGGTGCAACGTCGAAATGCATAATGATAGTAATAATAATAATAATAAAAAGACTTCTTTGGCGCCAATATCCTCGGAAAATCCGAGCTCAGTGGCGCAACAAAACCAAAGGATTAGGCATTCTCGTGACCATGTACAATGCAAAAAGTCGTCAACCGATGGATGGAGGTGCCAAGACTAAGGAGGATAGGCAATTTTGAAAAGAGTTGGTGCGGCAACAGAGAAAGCTCGAGTTCCAGTGTTTGTTTTAACTCTGGGAACAGAAAGTAAATCAGAACCAGACGACCGAAGCTGTCTGGGCTGTCTTGCTGGAGTGAGCATTGAATGTAAATATGCAGGTTGTTTGGATGAAAGGGCTTGATAGGTAATTGTACAGATCTTAAAAATAATGCGATATCGCACAGGGAGCCAATGCAATGATTTTAGAAGTGGCACTGAGCGAGAGAAACGAGGAAATCGTGTAACTACCCTAGACAAACAGGTTTGGACACGTTGAAGTTGTGTAATATCCTTGATAGCAATATTATGAAGGAGGGAATTGCAGTAATCAAGTCTGCTGCTAACAAGAGCTGTTGCAATAGTTTTAGCGACAGAAGTGACATATACCGGCGAATACGACGAAGATCACGGATATGATAATAATAATAATAATAATAATAATAATAATAATAATAATAATAATAATAATAATAATAATAATAATAATAATAATAATAATATAATAATAATAATGATAATTAGAGCACTTTTAGAGCGCCATGGATCCAGGTGACCCTGTTCAAAGGCGCTGACACAAACATAGTTAAAGACAGTCACGATTATAATAGATAAATAAATAAAAATGATAAAAAAAACAGCAACGACACGTTTGAGAAATATGTGGTCTAAAGTTGAAATTCTTATCAAAAGTGACTTCGCTGAGGCTGCTGGTGTGATATTTTGACTCAGGATACGTTTCGGGTAAAAACCATAAAGTTTGCCACACTGCTTTGCAGTACCAATGATGAGAAATTCAGTTGTGTCTGCGTTTAACTTTAATTTTCTCTCAGTCATCCAGAGGGAGATTTCGTAGAGACAATCGCTGAGCTGATTTAGGGAGCGATTTGTATCCGAGGTAGCCAAAGAAATGTAGATCTGTGTATCATCTGGGTAAAGGTGGTGATCCAAATTATGATTTAGGATAACAGAGCTGATTGGCGTAGTGTAAAAAGTGAACAGCAAAGGCCCCAGAACAGAACCCTGGGTGACACCACACGACGTGGGGAGTGCTGTCGAGAAACAGTTTGCTATCTTTATGGTTTGGCATTACGCCCAGATGTAGGTTGGAGTAGATATGTTGAGGACTGTCCGAAAACCAGAATCAAACCTGGAAAGGTGGGAGCAGACGTGTTGCTGGTTCTACAGTCATACCCGGGAACTGGCAAACTTCTGTGCACAGTATGTCTTGTCTGCCGGATTGCCGAGTACAGCCAGAATGTAGCATGGATGTGTGTATAGTATTTTGCATACAGACTGTTGAAAGACAAACAAGTGCCTAACAAAGTCAAACAGATCGTAAAGAAAACCATTTTAAAACATATTCTCCTCTTTGGCCGTGAATGTTGGACCTTGACAAAAAGACTTCAAAGTCGAAACATTGCAGCAGACACGAAAGCCATGCGAATGACACAGAGCGTCACCAAACTGGACAGGCAGCGAAATAATCATCTCTACATGGAGAGCAAGATCACCCTAATTGTAGAAGTGATCAAAATAATTAAATTGAGATGGTATAGTTATGTGATGAGAAGATGGCTCTGTCATAAAAGTGGCACAAAGTGCTAATGAAGATGACGTGAAAGAGACCGAGAGGAAGACCCGGGTTACGATGGATCAACAACATCAGTCACCTGGGAGAAAAGAGACTGAGAGGAAAACCCGGGTTACGACGAATCAACAACATCAGTCACCTGTGGGAAAAGAGACTGAGAGGAAGGCCCAAGTTACGACGGATCAACAACATCAGTCACCTGGAGGGAAAGAGACTGAGAGGAAGACCCGGGTTACGATGGATCAACAACATCAGTCACCTGGGAGAAAAGAGACTGAGAGGAAAACCCGGGTTACGACGAATCAACAACATCAGTCACCTGTGGGAAAAGAGACTGAGAGGAAGGCCCAAGTTACGACGGATCAAAAACATCAGTCACATGGAGGGAAAGAGACTGAGAGGAAAATCCGGGTTACGATGGATCAACAACATCAGTCACCTGGAGGGAAAGAGACTGAGAGGAAGACCAGGGTTACGATGGATCAACAACATCATTCACCTGGAGGGAAAGAGACTGAGAGGAAGATCCGGGTTATGACGGATCAACAACATCAGTCACCTGGAGGGAAAGAGACTGAGAGGAAGATCCGGGTTACGACGGATCAACAACATCAGTCACCTGGAGGGAAAGAGACTGGGAGGAAGACCCGGGTTACGATGGATCAACAACATCAGTCACCTGGAGGGAAAGAGACGGAGAGGAAGACTCGGGTTACGATGAATCAACAACATCAGTCACCTGGGGGAAAAGAGACTGAGAGGAAGGCCCAAGTTACGATGGATCAACAACATCAGTCACCTGGAGGGAAAGAGACTGAGAGGAAGACCCGGGTTACGATGGATCAACAACATCAGTCACCTGGAGGAAAAGAGACTGTGAGGAAGACCCGGGTTACGATGGATCAGCAACATCAGTCACCTGGGAGAAAAGAGACTGAGAGGAAGACCCGGGTTACGACGAATCAACAACATCAGTCACCTGTGGGAAAAGAGACTGAGAGGAAGGCCCAAGTTACGACGGATCAACAACATCAGTCACCTGGAGGGAAAGAGACTGAGAGGAAGGCCCAAGTTACGACGGATCAACAACATCAGTCACCTGGAGGGAAAGAGACTGAGAGGAAGATCCGGGTTACGATGGATCAACAACATCAGTCACCTGGAGGGAAAGAGACTGAGAGGAAGACCCGGGTTACGATGGATCAACAACATCATTCACCTGGAGGGAAAGAGACTGAGAGGAAGACCCAGGTTACGATGGATCAACAACATCAGTCACCTGGAGGGAAAGAGACTGAGAGGAAGACCCGGGTTACGATGAATCAACAACATCAGTCACCTGGAGGGAAAGAGACCGAGAGGAAGACCCGGGTTACGATGGATCAACAACATCAGTCACCTGGAGGAAAAGAGACCGAGAGGAAGACCCGGGTTACGATGGATCAACAACATCATTCACCTGGAGGGAAAGAGACTGAGAGGAAGACCCGGGTTACGATGGATCAACAACATCAGTCACCTGGAGGGAAAGAGACGGAGAGAAAGGCCCAGGTGACGGTGTATCAACAACATCAACTGTCACCTGGAGGGAAAGAGACCGAGATGAAGGCCCATATTACGATGGATCAACAACATCAGTCACCTGGAGGGAAAGAGACCGAGATGAAGGCCCATGTTACGGTGGATCAACAACACCAGCTGTCACCTGGAGGGAAAGAGGCAGAGAGGAAGACCCGGGTTACGATGGATCAACAACATCATTCACCTGGAGGGAAAGAGACCGAGCGGAAGACCCGGGTTACGATGGATCAACAACATCAGTCACCTGGAAGAAAAGAGACTGAGAGGAAGACCCGGGTTATGATGGATCAACAACATCATTCACCTGGAGGGAAAGAGACTGAGAGGAAGACCCGGGTTACGATGGATCAACAACATCAGTCACCTGGAGGGAAAGAGACCGAGAGGAAGACCCGGGTTACGATGGATCAACAACATCAGTCACCTGGAGGGAAAGAGACTGAGATGAAGACCCGGGTTACGATTAATCAACAACATCAGTCACCTGGAGGGAAAGAGACCGAGAGGAAGACCCGGGTTACGATGGATCAACAACATCAGTCACCTGGAGGGAAAGAGACCGAGAGGAAGACCCGGGTTACGATGGATCAACAACATCAGTCGCCTGGAGGGAAAGAGACCGAGAGGAAGACCCGGGTTACGATGGATCAACAACATCAGTCACCTGGAGGAAAAGAGACCGAGAGGAAGACCCGGGTTACGATGGATCAACAACATCATTCACCTGGAGGGAAAGAGACTGAGAGGAAGACCCGGGTTATGATGGATCAACAACATCAGTCACCTGGAGGGAAAGAGACGGAGAGAAAGGCCCAGGTGACGGTGTATCAACAACATCAGCTGTTACCTGGAGGGAAAGAGACCGAGATGAAGGCCCATATTACAATGGATCAACAACATCAGTCACCTGGAGGGAAAGAGGCAGAGAGGAAGGGCCAGGTTACGGTGGATCAACAACATCAACTGTCACCTGGATGGAAAGAGACATAGAGGACGGCCCAGGTTACGATGGATCAACAACATCAACAGCCACCTGGAGGGAAAGAGACGGAGAGGAAGGCCCAGGTTACGATGGTTCAACAACATCAACATCCACCTGGAGGGAAAGAGATCGAGAGGAAGGACCAGGTTACGATGGATCAACAACATCAACATCCACCTGGAGGGAAAGAGATCGAGAGGAAGGCCCAGGTTACATTGGGTCAACAACATCAACTGTCACCTGGAGGGAAAGAGACAGAGAGGAAGGGCCAGGTTACGGTGGATCAACAACATCAACAGCCACCTGGAGGGAAAGAGACGGAGAGGAAGGCCCAAGTTACGGTGGGTCAACAACATCAACTGTCACCTGGAGGGAAAGAGACAGAGAGGAAGGGCCAGGTTACGGTGGATCAACAACATCAACAGCCACCTGGAGGGAAAGAGACGGAGAGGAAGGCCCAGGTTACGGTGGATCAACAACATCAGTCACCTGGAGGAAAAGAACACCAGCCTCAAAGATGTATTAAGAACGGAACGGTACAAGAACCGTACAGCATGGAGGAAGTTGATTTCTTGCACACTAAGCTGTTCTTCGTTGTTTCGCATCCGTGTACAAGTTGGCCTGTGTAGCGGCGACGTGGTCGCAGGCGGCTGTTGTCGGCAATCAACAAGGGTGCATGACAATGCTCAACAACGTAATGTTCGAATGGAACCGGAATAATGAGATGAATTAGAAAACATTACGCTATTAGCAGGTTGGTTGGGCTTTATGTGACAGTTTCAAAAACAATGTAAAGTTCTATTCTAATGAAATGATTCATAACTTGCACCCCTCATCACTGTCTGCTGTAGGAGGTATTCCGTCTACTGTTGGACGTGACGAGGCCTTAAGCAGTATCGTATTATTCCACCGCTTTCATCGTGTATTGTGGCAGGCGTGTTGAGGCTTATCGAAAAACTCTTATCGAAAAACTCAATATAATCTATAATGTCCGCGTATGAGTAATTACCACATTAATGTAGCGGGCAACATTCCAGCTGCGTCACAACGGACGGGGCTATCCAGTTTATTTGTGCTAAATTTCTACGCAATCCTGGGCACCGCGGCACACCTACTTAGTGTTCATTAAACTGTTATATATATATATCTGGACTGGTCGTAATTCTGCGTTGCATACGACTATAATCATTTGGGAGTGCTTTTCGCGAAATTCGCGGAATTTGAAACCGGCCGCTGCTAACACGGACGTGTTGCTATCACACTTACGCCCGTTGTACGAGGTGACGCAGATGGCACTTGGCGTGCACGCAGTTGCAGTTGACTTCCTTTTCCTAGTGTGTGTCGCGTGCGCTTCGGCTAATATTAATGACCGCACCCAAATGTTCTGCAAGCAAGTAAGATTTTATTTGATAGCCCTCTGGATCGAGTAGTTTATGAGCTTCAAGCATGCCGAAATATTGCACATTTCCAGCGATCGCATGATATGGCACGTTTGATATATATAAAAAAAACTGGCTCTCTACATTGGGGACTCTGTATCCCCCGTTACTCGGATGATCATTTTAATGTCGGTCCCGTCTCGTTAACTGGGACATAAAAGAACCACAGAGAACGACATGCACTCTGGCCGTGACCATCCTGTAAATATTACATAGGGAGAAGAAGACACGAGCCGCGTTGCGTTTTTTTTTGAGATGATTTAACCGCCTAATAGCGAGCTTTAGAAAACGACAAGAGGGAAGCATTTCTCTGCACACATGACGAACACTTTTTTAGTGTATCCAATGTTTGATTTTGCGACCTGATATTATTATTTATTAATGTGACACCTTTCTTTGATTCTCGGTTAATGTGCTCGCAGGATTTGATCGACTGATCCCTGTAGACATTGAAGATCACATCAATTTTGTTGATCAGCGTGCAGCGATTACTCAAATATGTGACTAGATAGTTCTTCGAAAATTAAGTTTTCTTTCGCGTGAGACTGAAGAAGATCATTTGCCGAGGCCACCATACTTCCGTCAACGTTTCCCAGCGACCACGGCAATAGCCCAACAAGATGGAAAAACACAGAATGCATGTCAAGCTCCCTGTTGCTCGCAGTGAGTGTCATGGTGCCAATAACAACTTAATCTTCAAGACGATTCCTTTGTTTGTGCCCATCATATATTTATTCTTGACTTCAACACACGTTTTTAAGTTCAGTTTCATGAACGGTTCATAGAAGGTTTTATCTCCTTAGGTCTGCTCCCCTTTCTACATGAAAGTCATTGGAAACGTTAAGTCTTTAAAAACATTTTTATTAGTCATTTTACATAACTAAATTAATGTTTATTGTGATGGACATCATTCGTTCATTAGTTTATCCGTCTTATCAGCTTTTAAGATTTAAATTTTTTTAAAGTAATTTTATTTATTTATTTAGTTTGGTTCTCTTTTGATCTACAACTTAATATTATATATATATATATATATATATATATATATATATATTATATATATATATATATATATATATATATATATATATATATATATATATATATATATATATATATATATATATATATATATATATATATATATATATATATATATATATATATATAATAGTTAAATTATAGTTATTATAATATATAATATATAAGTTGTAGATCAAATATATATATTATTTTTATA
>OY759271.1:39748752-39798752 GCA_963662155.1 Lamellibrachia columna | reverse complement strand
ACTAGGTTTGGGCATACCAATTTTAAGAGTGAAACTTTACGACAGCTGGGAGTGCGGCTACAATTGACTACTCTAACAACGGATTATACCGCTAAAACTGATTGTTGAGACAGTTCTAAGTTTGACAATAAATCAGGTGCACCTGTTACTATGCATGCATTGACTTGACCCATGTTTAACTGATGACCAAAGGGAATACTTTAAACAATTAGACTAATAGTTGGAATTTCCTCTGAAGTAGTTATCTACAAAATAAATTGTTTTTCAGTTTTCGATATCACAATGGGGTACTACATGTATTCGCACAAAATGTTATGCAGATCTGGCAAGTCGTATGTGAAAGAGAAAACCATAGGATATTATGGCAATGTTCCTATTTCCAGATCCTAAATTTGGTTACATTTTTGTTTCGATCTATGAAGGTGGAGAATGTCCGCACGCTGTGGCATGTCCGCACGCTGTGGCATGTCCGCACGCTGAGGCATGTCTGAACGCTGAGACATGTCTGCACGCTGAGGCATGTCTGCACGCTGAGGCATGTCCGCACGCTGAGCCATGTTCGCACGCTGTGGCATGTCCGCACGCTGAGACATGTCCGCAAGCTGTGGCATGTCCGCACGCTGAGCCATGTCCGCACGCTGAGACATGTCCGCACGCTGAGGCATGTCCGCACGCTGAGACATGTCCGCACGATGTGGCATGTCCGCACGCTGAGGCATGTCCGCACGCTGAGGCATGTCCGCACGCTGATACATGTCCGCACGCTGTGGCATGTCCGTACGCTGAGACATGTCCGCACGCTGAGACATGTCCGCACGCTGAGGCATGTCCGCACGCTGAGGCATGTCCGCACGCTGAGATATGTCCGCACGCTGAGACATGACCGCACGCTGTGGCATGTCCGCACGCTGAGGCATGTCCGCACGCTGAGGCATGTCTGCATGCTGAGGCATGTCCGCACGATGTGGCATGTCCGCACGCTGAGACATGTCCGCACGCTGTTGCATGCCGCACGCTGAGGCATGTCCGCACGCTGTGGCATGCCGCATGCTGAGGCATGTCCGCACACCTCGTTATTGACCAAACCGCGTATTATTTGGTTTCAAGACTATGTTCTACGGTAACTCATACATTGAGCATTTGAACCCGCGAATTGAAATTATTTGCTTCGGTAAGAAATTATAACCTAAAAGGTTGTTTTTGTAATTGTATACATATATTGATACGTAACTCATACTCTCAATCCTATATGCATATTGGTGTGTTTATGTATTTTTTTTAATGTGTGTCATTAGTGTTGTCTTTGCACAAATAAACTTTACCGCCATACGCGTTGCTCGTGTCTGGGAGCATTGACCACCTTCCTCAGCAGGTCGTTTGGCGCATATCCACATAGGCGTGGGCGGTTTACTTATATGGACGCATCTCACCCCGAAATAATACTTGTGGATATATTTAACAAGCTATATGATGGTCTGCAGCCTAACATTTACCACTGCAGTTTGTAGTCTGCTCTGTAAGCAAAGGCCTGAAATACGCGGTGTATGTTCGCACATACCTGTGTGGATATGTCCCAGTACCTTGGGACATATCCACACACCAGTGATCAACACATATTGATAACATATATATGTTGTTCTTAGTGGAGTTGAAGTTTGATAACTTGATAATAAAATATACAGATTAACAAGGCGACATTTTACAATTCTGGCATAAACAGTTAATTAGTTATGACACATTATACCTTAGCTGTGCGGATATGCCCCGCCTTACCCTATACATTACAGCAGTACAGCTACGTGTGACGAGGACATCCATTTATTTGTTCGAAAACACGAGGGATGTGGCAGGGTCCACTTCACACCTTTTTGAAGGGCCAACCTCCAATATCCCACCTGTTTGTGTGGTAAATTTCCACCTCCCACTATTTTTTTGAGAGGAGAGTCCACCACCCACCCACAGGCCCACCACCCGCCCACCCGCACGCACGCACGCATGAAGCCACGGATAATGTAACATTCACTAATGGACACGCGTGCGTGCGTGGGCGTAGTTTGTAAGTCAAAGACCTGGTGACCTGATTCTACTTGCCTTGTTCCATCGCTGTGACAGCTTCGGGCAGAAGTAGTCTGCCAATGTTCAATAGATTCCCACGGTCCGCTTTGCGATGTCTCCCCGGCAACTACACTCAGCATCAAGTAGGATCGATTACGAGAATAGGGAACATGTCAAAATATTTCGAATTCTCCTTCTCTCTCCCATCCCTTTCTATCTGTCTCCCCCCCCCTCTCTCTCTCTCTCTCTCTCTCTCTCTCTTTCTTTCTTCCGTGCACATAAGCGTATAAGCATGTGCATTTAGCTACTATTAAGAAATATGATTATGTGATTAACGTGATAATTACGAAATAGTAGTTGTACTCGTCATTTATTATATTTGACAACTGTCATATGCGTATATTAGAAAAAAAACGAGCAGAACCGAATAAATGGCGCAGTTCGTGATCGCCGATATTAATGTTAACGACGTTATTGGTCTGACTGGAGACATCATCCACGAAGGCAAACACAAGGTAGCCGTCGATCCACTGACGATCACTGTCTGTGAGTGTGCTGTCCGAGTGACGATGGAGGGCGCAATGCACGAATATGGCGGCTGCGTGTAAGCGTCTTTATTCCTCAGGTAGCGATACATCATAGACGGGTCGCACATCTGTAGACGTGGCTCCACGCAAAGGGCGTATTTCTTGAAAGCACTGCAAGAGCCAATCCATCAGTTAGCAGATTAATCAATAATGATTATATTAAAAAATACGGTGCCAAATAAGTTGTTTATCTTGAACACTTTGGAATAAACATAGGGTTTGCTGTTGATGGATTATGTGTGTTGGGCATTTGGGCGTGCGTGCGGGCGAGCGGGCGAGTGGGCAAGCGGGCGTGCGTGCGGGCGTGCGGGCGTGCGGGCGTGCGGGCGTGCGGGCGTGCGGGCGTGCGGGCGTGTGTGTTAAGGACAACTCGATCGCATAGATACACAATGAGGTAGAAATCAGATTTCCCATAGACAAGATTTCCAATGTGACGAATACAACACGTTAAAAACGGAACAAGGACGCATCTAGAAGACTTGCATGTGGCGGAATAAAATGGAAGGGCATTTGCTTTCTGCAGAATGTCGCCTCAAGGATAACTAGGTTAATAAGTAAATAGGTCCGTGAACGTGGCCCAACAAAGATAGTCCATGTTCGGCCACGTGAACAATGTACTCCTGCACACAGAGCCCTGGAATCCGGTGCCAACACACACAGAGACTGGACAAGGCGCCACTGCACAAAGCGTGTGCTGCCGAGTGACGTAACCAAGTATAGCTAGGTGCACTGACATCAACGAAACGCCCGAGACAGGACTTTGGCTGAGGATAAGAGAGAGTGTAGCTAGGTGCACTGACATCAACGAAACGCCCGAGACAGGACTTTGGCTGAGGATAAGAGAGAGTGTAGCTAGGTGCACTGACATCAACGAAACGCCCGAGACAGGACTTTGGCTGAGGATAAGAGAGAGTGTAGCTAGGTGCACTGACATCAACGAAACGCCCGAGACAGGACTTTGGCTGAGGATAAGAGAGAGTGTAGCTAGGTGCACTGACATCAACGAAACGCCCGAGACAGGACTTTGCCTGAGGATAAGAGAGAGTGTAGCTAGGTGCACTGACATCAACGAAACGCCCGAGACAGGACTTTGGCTGAGGATAAGAGAGAGTGTAGCTAGGTGCACTGACATCAACGAAACGCCCGAGACAGGACTTTGGCTGAGGATAAGAGAGAGTGTAGCTAGGTGCACTGACATCAACGAAACGCCCGAGACAGGACTTTGGCTGAGGATAAGAGAGAGTGTAGCTAGGTGCACTGACATCAACGAAACGCCCGAGACAGGACTTTGGCTGAGGATAAGAGAGAGTGTAGCTAGGTGCACTGACATCAACGAAACGCCCGAGACAGGACTTTGGCTGAGGATAAGAGAGAGTGTAGCTAGGTGCACTGACATCAACGAAACGCCCGAGACAGGACTTTGGCTGAGGATAAGAGAGAGTGGTCAAATGTGAAAAGGACTGATTGCAGCTGTAGTACGTATTCTTAGTACAACCGCAGAATACAATTTAACAAGACAAGATTGAACAAGATTGCCATCCCAAACAACATAGTTCCAGATGGCAAGTGGACAAGGAAGCCATTGGCTTATCGAGAGTCCAACAATTTTCTTATCTATGTGTAGCCCGCCCTTATCAAATATCTGTCAATTCTATTTTTAAACATATTCACACTACTAGCATTAATACAATCATTTGGAAGTTTGTTCCATTCATTTATCACCCTCTGTGAGAAAGAGTACTTTCTCATGTCCAACCTACACTGCTCCTTAACTAATGCTGCTTTGTGTCCTCTGGTTCTACTGCCTTCTTTAAGTTTGAAGAAGATATTCCTGTCAACATCCTCATAACCATTCACTATTTTTAAACACTTCTATTTGGTCTCCTCTTAGTCTCCTGGTTTCTAGTGTTGTCAAACCACATTGTAATAAGCGACTTTCGTAACTAAGGTCTCTCAATTCTGGAATCATTTTAGTTAGTTTTAGTATTCTTTCTAGCTTGTCTATGTCCTTTTTACGATATGACCTCCATACTTTAATAAAATATTCAAAATGTGGTCTAACTATTGCTTTGTACAAGGGTACAATTAGCTGTTTCTCCTTATACGTGATAGTTTTCCTAATTAGTCCTAGAATTTGATTTCCTTTCGAAGCAGCAATCCCACATTGCTCTGAAACTTTCATGTCAGCACAAAATGTTACTTACTTCCTATTCGATCTCTCCTAAACATTGCGTATCCTGTCAATCCTAATTCAGCATCTGTAATGTCTGTGTTGGCCCATGATTCGGTTATTCCAATTATGTGAGGGTCAGTATCTTTTATCATAATGTTTAATTAGTTTTTCTTATTTTCTATACTCCTAGCATTTAAACACAATACAGATGAGACAGACATGATGATAGCGAAGATGATGTTGATGGTGGTGGTGACGTGGATGATGATAATGATGATGATGACGATGACAACGATGATGACAACAACGATGCCGATGATGACACACGTTATCCACCCACACAGTCCACTTGGTCCGGGTTGGTTCTTCCCTTCGACTTCACCTGCGATCGATACTAAAAATGTCATTTCCAATGTCCATATTTGCATAGATTTCGCCGCTTCAGCTGTGTTAACAGCCCTTTATGTTCAAACACACCAACCTGTTGTCGGACCCTAACATTCGCCTTCTTGCCCAGACTCGGAACACCGGCGCCACACGCCTACCTCAAAGGCGTTCTTTTTGTATGTCTTTGTCACTGGTCAACTTTTAAAACTGCTCCAGACTGGCGACTTGACTAATTGTTTCTGTACGGAATGTGAACTGCATAATTAACTGCGTTACGTTGAATAGTAAATATCCGACGTTAACGTTAATTGTATTTGTGAAGAAATATAGTTACATTTAAGGAAGGAGGGAAAGAAGGAGTTGAGTATAATGGAAAAACTACCTAGGCGTGTCAAAACATGTGAAACGCAACGGTAAAAACAACAAGAATTGAAGTAACAACATCTAGTTGGCAAACACTTTATCGCTGTCGACCACGACCGAAACCATACATTGTCAAGAGGTAGTTACAACAGCGTCTACACAGGATCTACACCGAACAAATAATTGCATAGCCATGCACGTGGGTGCGAGTGTGCGAGTGTGCATCATTAGACTGTTGTATTCAATCCACTCAATTAATGTAAATCATTATACTGTGCTAAAGATGTGTTATTTGTTGCAGAGCACGTTATGTTTGTATCAAGTGCGTCAATCGATCTATATCGTGCTTGGTGGAGAGAGCAGTAAGTGCTGCGTGGATCGTTACTACACACGCATCCATTATGTTCTATGTCACACATGGGTGGCAGTTATGATGATGAAATTGTACGTGTCTTATTACAACGGAATTAGTTGTCTATGTTATGACGCGGTCATCGCATACAAAATGGTGCGTCAGATGACGCAGGGATTGATGCTAGTAGGCCCTACCTAATTTTCAACTCAGTTTACAAATGTAATAATTATATCAGTGATGATGATATAGGTTAGCGCTGAACTAGGTTTGGACATACCATTTAAGAGTGAAACTTGGAAAACTCTCGAGGGAACTGAGATATTATACAGCTGAAACAGGTTCTGCACCTAATGAGACTGGAGAAACGCCCAGCCACCTACCGACACACCGACGAGTAGTTGCTGCTGCGAGTCGCCAGGATTGCCGTGCTGATGGCCGCCAGGTAAGGGTCACACAGACGCAGGGTGTGCTTGACCTCTTTCTTTGTGCAAGTCGTCAGGACGACAGGGTAGGCGTGGCAGAACAGTAGTGACAGAAGCAGCGTAGACCGACCGGCGAAATGACGAGCCATGCTCACAGGCGCCGCATCCTGAAGCGTTCAAAACACTGTTTATTTTAACATGAATGTCGATATAACGTTTTTTCTTCAAATGCGCCGCCCTCTCTCGGTGTCCCTCTATATATGACTGTATCCAGATAATGAGCTTTCACACCAAATGCTTGTGTGTGAAAAATGCGCTGTTAAATTTAGATACAATGAGTATCAATGTCGGCGTTTTTCGCAGCTTTGGTGTAGTGTCATAATGACGCAATGAGTGGCTTAGTTTTGTAAATTACTTTGCCTTTACAGCAGTATCGGAGTAACGCTGTAGTAGGAGATATGGTGTTTGCTCCAATGCACAAGGAATTAAGAAGATCGCTGAAACACTTTCACGTGTAAAATTTTTATTTTTGTTATTGCATGCATATAGACGGTTAACATCCGTGGAACACGCAGCACGCTGTCCGACTCTCGGTAGAGCGCGTGTGTTGTACGTTACATAATCTTATTCCACTTACTATATACTATTGGATATTATTATGTTCAAAGCCATTACTTAGGACGTGCAAAGTAAACTGTTGTATTGTTGGGGTAATTACTCAAAATTATTATCAATTTCTCCCGGGGAAAAAACCCAGTTTCGCAGCAAACCTGTGTTAGAACACTATTTCATTCCTTTCGAAAATTACTGTGATACGAGTTACCTGTCTATGTCCGGTTGTCAAATCTTCGGTCACGAAGTTGAAACTCTCGTAGTCTTCACAACGGAATGTCCCATTATACCACTCGTTCCCCTACCTGGCATAGGCACAAGAACAGAACACATCTCAGTGGGGAAATGGGGTGTCATACGCACGCGCACGCGCACGCGCACGCGCACACGCACACGCACACGCACACGCACACGCACACGCACACGCACACGCACACGCACACGCACACGCACACCCACACGCACACGCACACGCATACTTATTTCACTTCAAATGCACTCGTGACTATGAATGCAGCTATTCAGTAATGCAACACGAACTTACAGTACATAAAACAATGTGCCAATGTAGGCCTAATGCTGCATACTACATAGGGTAGCTGCATCGCAAAATCAGGCGAGATGCCAACCGACCTGCCAAAATACCAGTCATCAACGGTGGAACTAGTACAAAACGACCAACCAACTGTACTGAGAAGTGAACCGCCGGCTGTAATGGGAAACGCGGTAGATGAGTAACAAGTGCCGGGTTGCAAAATGAGTTCACAAGTTCACATGTTCATTAAAAGAGTAATGTAATTTGTACGCGCACGCACGCCCACACACACACACACACACACACACACACACACACACACACACACACACACACACACACACACACACACACACACACACACACACACACACACACACACACACACACACACACACACACACACACAACACACACACACAACACACACACACACACACACACACACACACACACACACACACACACACACACACACACACACACACACACACATACACACACACGTGCACACACACACGCACACACAGATCACGCTGTTGTGGGAGGTACTACTACTCTGCAATTTACTTGTGAGTTGTTACAAAATGTATTGGCGTGTTTGCCCGATAGAAGCGAAGACGCGAATGTTTTCACAGCTGCCGGTGGTCTACCTCGACTCCTGGGATTCTCAGTGAAACGACCAGCGTGGACAGAAAGTATTATGTGACCTCTAAGCAGTCCGCTAGGACTGGAAGTATTATGTGATCTTTAAGCAGTCCGCTAGCGGCAAGTTGTCTACGAATGGGTACAAATCCCCTGCCGCTATGGACCATTAGTGGACGGGGCAAACTAATAGCAATTAGTCATTTGGGACTTCTAAATGTGTCCATTTTAGACATATGTCCGTTATAGACAGGTGTGCGCTATGACAGATTGCACTTTGCTACTTTGCCGGAACAATCATGATTGATATCAAAACGGTGTCAGTGTAGTTTCGCGTCGGAGATGTTGAAGACTAGACCAAATGCCAGAGCGAACGACGATACTGCTGCCTCGATCCATTCCCGGGAACAACGAAGCCGCGGTTGAAGTGTGTGTGGGTCATCTGAGCTTCGCATTGAATGATATCACCGCTGATGAATGTGGAATCACAAACGTTCAAACAAAAGCAGTGCCGCCATTCATTTTACCTACATACACAGAAAAACGAGATTTGTGATGGAAGAGATGTAATGAAGCCAGAGACAGAGTGAGCTGGAGAAGAAGCACTGCCGCTCCTTATGGGCCACCAGAGCTGACCATACCCGAAGGGGATAGGTGAAGTGGTGAGTAGAGCACTGCCGCGGTGGAACAACGAGGTAATAGACACAAGAACAACGAGGTAATAGACGCAAGAATAACAAGGTAATAGACGCAAGAACAACAAGGTAATAGACGCAAGAACAACAAGGTAATAGACGCAAGAACAACGAGGTAATAGACGCAAGAACAACAAGGTAATAGACGCAAGAACAACGAGGTAATAGACGCAAGAACAACGAGGTAATAGACGCAAGAACAACAAGGTAATAGATGCAAGAACAACGAGGTAATAGACGCAAGAACAACGAGGTAATAGACGCAAGAACAACAAGGTAATAGACGCAAGAACAACAAGGTAATAGACGCAAGAACAACAAGGTAATAGACGCAAGAACAACAAGGTAATAGACGCAAGAACAACGAGGTAATAGACGCAAGAACAACAAGGTAATAGACGCAAGAACAACAAGGTAATAGACGCAAGAGCAACGAGGTAATATACGCAAGAACAACAAGGTAATAGACGCAAGAACAACAAGGTAATAGACGCAAGAACAACAAGGTAATAGACGCAAGAACAACAAGGTAATAGACGCAAGAACAACAAGGTAATAGACGCAAGAACAACGAGGTAATAGACGCAAGAACAACGAGGTAATAGACGCAAGAACAACGAGGTAATAGACGCAAGAACAACGAGGTAATAGACACAAGAACAACAAGGTAATAGACGCAAGAACAACAAGGTAATAGACGCAAGAACAACAAGTTAATAGACGCAAGAACAACAAGGTAATAGACGCAAGAACAACAAGGTAATAGACGCAAGAACAACGAGGTAATAGACGCAAGAACAACGAGGTAATAGACGCAAGAACAACGCGGTAGACACCTAATGAGTGGCAACTGAAGTTGAAGAGAAACTAACCAGAGCTGTACACGAGGAAACCGAGTAGCCATGGAATACTAAAGGAGATAGAGCAACAGGAAGCGAGACGCGTCTCTCTTGCAGACATCACGTCGGTCGATTAAACGTTTAACGCTGCTTCCCCAGTTCGCTTAGCCCATCACCAATCCGGTTCATTGATGTTCAAATGTAGAGTGTAAAATAGTCTAAGTCATACAACAGTTGCATCGGATAACTGTTTGCTAAAGACACTGTGAATAGTCTTACGCTATAGTGCAGACAGCCGTTTTAAGCCGACGTATGGATATAGAAGACCAGAGAGACCAAAGAGAGGCCAAACGTAGCCAAAACAACTTGCGTCTGAATTCGGGATAACAGTTCCTGAATTTGAAAAGGCGACGCAGGACAGACACTAACGGAGACGTGAGGTGAAAATAGTGTATAGAGGCGAGGTACACTTAACCATTTTTGACCTTTTTCGCCGAATCTAGATTCGGTCGAACCGAAATTAATCTAATACCTTGTCCGATTCCATCAAAACCAAAAATCACTTTTGCACAAACGAACAAGCATGTCGCAGAAGATACTAGGATGTGTTCGATTTCTGCGATATGAGTCTCAAGAAACGAGCGAAAACGGAATCGCGGAGGCAGGTGTAATTGGTAACACGCGATGACGAGACGACACGCTGATTCCACGCGTAGATAGAGCGTGTGCTAGCACTCCATGAACATATTCACATATCGATTCTGCATATGCATTTTATTTTGTGTTCTGCTTCTGAGACGTGTGAACTTGGTTTAAACATTAGTTCACTGTGTTTTATCTATGGCAGTTATTTACTGGATTACTTGCGCGTCCAGAGTAAAGAAATCATATTGTGACAAGTGTCCTATTTCGATAGCCGCTGCGATTATATTGATGAACCGCATGGATTATAATAATTACACCGACACGCGAATTTTTTTTTTCACAAGCGGGGCTAAGCGAACATGCAGCACGATTTAAAAAATAAATAGCTTCGACTGTCCAAGTTACAATGTGGGCATTGTGTTTTTTTTATAATAGTATCAACTAAAACATACATTTAAACAATCACCAACTTATGCAACCGATTGACAAATGCTATGTCTGGTGAAATAAAATTTTACCGTGAATGTCGTTTTATTTTATTTAAACGGTCAGACTTGTTGTTCTTAATGGCGAAAGAAAGTAGCACGATCTTGATTCAGTCCTACATTTCTGCGGAGAGCTGTCATGGCATTGACATTTAAAACCTTTAATGATGGTTAAAAAGAAGTCGAAACAGCCTAATTGCTTTCTCGAGTAACTCTGCCGTCTGCATGATGAATTGCAATCTAATGTATAATTTGTCTTTGTATGAGCCAAATGGTGTCTGGCAGTCGTTTCTAAAATGGTTAGCATAATCGCATGTGACAGTTGTGACGTTGCCGATCTGTCTCAAGCTTAAATAATTTAGGTGTTTTTATGTAGTCATATCTCATTTACTATACAGCTGCTGCTGCTGCTGCTGCTGCTGCTGCTGCTGCTGCTGCTGCTGCTGCTGCTGCTGCTGCTGCTGCTGCTGCTGCTGCTGCTGCTGCTGCTGCTGCTGCTGCTGCTGCTGCTGCTGCTGCTGCTGCTGCTGCTGCTGCTGCTGCTGCTGCTGCTGCTGCTGCTGCTGCTGCTGCTGCTGCTGCTGCTAAAAAATCGATCGGTGTTATTTTGAAAGCCCTACGTAATGTTTTTGTTTTCGCACCATTAGCTTATAGATTATATTGTTTTGAATAACGTACGTGCAAGAAGAAAATATAAGTTACATTGGCCGAAGTAGAGTGATCCTCTGCGACCTTCCGAGCTGCCTTCGGTCTGCGTGAAGTCTTCTTCTTCTCTGTCTTCTTCTTTCTTCTCCATACATGATCCTAATAAGATCCTACTAAGGTACACTTTGCACATTCGTGCAATGAGTTCAATAATGATGCCTCTGAACACACAGTGCTACGTGCAAAGTGTGCTGGTTGTCTCGCTATGTACGGATACTATGTAAACGACCGCGCTGCGCCTGCGTCTCTTGAGGCTGTTCTTAAAAGCCTCGACTATCTGGGCTGATGTCGATTGACATAGTGGCTCTGTCTGGGAATAATGAACGTATCATGATGTTGATTTTGCAGAATGGTATAAAGAAATGTGTCCTCGGGTGGAGGATTTGTGGAGGACATTGTTCTATGGGGATGGCTAATAGTAATCGTACTACTACTACTACTACTAATAATAATAATACTACTACTACTACTACTACTACTACTACTACTACTACTACTACTACTACTAGGACTACTACTACTACTACTACTACCACACGATTTCTTGCAATTTACTGTTTGCTCCAGTCTAAGCAGCATGATTATACATATATATATATATATATATATATATATATATATATATATATATATATATATATATATATATATATATATATATATATATATATATATATATATATATATATATATATATATATATTTATATATATATATATATATATATATATATATATATATATATTCTTCTTAACACAATTATTAACGTTAACTCCTTTCAATGAGCTCAAGGGGCAGTATATCCCAGCCACCGCGGGACACTGCCTAGTGGAGCGCGGTGTAACATGTAATGGCAAATCTGTTTATGGAACAGCAAGTCATTGTCACAGGCCTAGAAACATGCTAACCGAATCTATGAAAGATATATGTGGATGAAGTAATGGAAGTAGTGGGAGGGAACACGGAAGAAGACACACCGATCGTTATCTGAACTTTAGTTTAAAAAGTAGCTTATAACTAAATCACACGCCTTAGCTGAGTTATCATACAAAATGACAATCAACAAAATGTATTGCATTCCGTCTCTATGTATTGCAGTCTTTATTGTCGATTTGTTGAAATTACCTCAGCATTTAAGTTAATGGCATAACTGTCAACGTGAATTTACTAATAGTAGTTGCTGGTTTGTCGCCCAACAGGCTCGGTATGTGCATTGATTAATGGCGCAATGCAGATTATGTGTTTTCTAAATTTAATAACAAGAACGATCGGTCGTTCTTCGTACCCTGAAACACGCAATCCATACTTTCCCATCGTTTCGCAATGACCATGAAATTATTATTATTAATGGAGAGTCCTACTAAGTGGAATTATTAATGTAAAACAACACCGAACAAAAACGACATAAGCTTGCATCGACATCTCCACCAGGCCTTAACCGTTGATTTAGCGGATAGTGCACAGCTTTCATTTATGCTTGCCAAGATTCCGATTCAAAATGACGTTGCATGTTATATATGCAATTTTTAACATGTGTGATCTCACAAGCCATTAATATTTCCAATGACCGTTTTTTTCTCTTGACAACTATAATTCGTCACGTACATTATCATTCCTTACGAGTTTTATGTTCGACAAGCTGCGTTACAAATAACCCTCATATGCAATTACGTTAAGCAATAAATTTCGTGTATTGGGTCATCAATTCGTTTCCTCTCTAACCACTGACAATCCAATGCATTTATCAATTATTGACGAGTAATTTGAGGACGACAGTTTTGGGTGAAGAGAACAGCTGGGTTAAGGCAACGACTATTATTGACCCATTCTTATTCGTGAGTACCAGAAACACAACAGTGGAACCGAAACACTCCCGAACAGTGGCGACGCTCACCATATATCACCACTGCCACAACGTGGTTATAAATACAAAAAGGAAAGCTGGCGGAGTGGTACAAACGACTGGTAGGTTGGGCGACGCCACTGTGGTGTATGACTTGTTGCCCATAACATGTCTGCATTAGATAGACGTAAAATAGTTCCATATAAAAATAATGTTATCGTATTTCTAGGCAAACTGCAACACGAAATACTATCCACAATTGTATGTAATTGAACTTGAGATATTCCTTGACAAACATTAGGAGTCTACAAAATGCAATTAAGATGTGTAAAATATGCACGTAAGTCTAGGCCCTAAGTTCTGACAGGGGTGATAAGATCAATGTGCACTTAAGTGGAATTTGAGGAATCAATAGAATCGAAAGGCAATTGCTACTAAATCCTGACTTCGTGCGGATATGTCAGTTTTCTCAGGGACTAAAGACCAAGGCAACGGGAGTATCAGAAAGGACACAAAGGGGATATTGGGAGGTGTTGAGGTGAGGAAGGTGTTGAGGTGAGGAAGGTGTTGACTGTTTGCACACTTGTATGATGGACAGGACAAGCCTTATCATGAATTGTGCATTTTATTTTCATATATACGAGATGATAGGTCCAATAAATATGTCCGTGAGTCTGACAAGCCAACGTTTGAATAAACGTAATCAAAGGCCAGATGCAAGCGTTCCTTCTTGGATAAGGTGCATTGACACAAGACACCAGCAAATGTGGAATAAAACGAACATCTCAATCAAGATCAGGTCGTATGATTCGACTGTAATACCAGAAGTGCTGCACAGCACGACGTGGGTGAATTTGAAGAAAACAATATTCTGCATTATGTATGAATAGACGTCGACATCATGTAAGTGGTTAGTGTTGGTGTAGACGAAACGTAGTTCCGCAGGGTGGATTAGTCTGTCTGTGCGACAGGAAACTAGATTTGATTACTGTCATCACACAGCGAGACTTTGCTGTTGGGAATAGCAAGTTATTTATGTAACCTGCCAATGTTCAACTGGCGCTGGTCAAGGACGAATGTTGTGCTCGCTATTGTATGCTGCAACTGAACTAATCAATCAATCAATCAGTAATTTACTGATCACAAACAAATATTAGTAAGTGTTGCAAATGAAACAATAATATACATATGACGTGACCCACACAACATCGATTGCCGATGGGTGATTATTTAGTATTGCTACATGCAAGGGTGATTAGTTAGTATTGCTACATGGAAGGCCGGTTATTAATAAAGCGCTGCAAGTGTATCAAATTACCAGGAATCTATGTTGTATAAATAACATAATCAAACCATGTGGGCCACGGTCACCCGACCACAGCTAACAAAACAAGCATTATACGCAAGCAGATGAAAGAAATGCACCATTTCATACGGACATATGAAATAATAAAGATGCCGTGCACCTTCACTGGGCAGACATGCCAAAGCGGCATGTGGGAGGCTGGTGGTCAGTGTAACTAGGACGACAGATAGACATCCTACTCCCGCACATTCGCATGCTGGTTTGTTCTGGGATTGTGTTATTTTGTGACAGCAACCATCGATCCAGGGAAGGCGTCAGAAAGAAGAAAAACAGCCGCGTGTTGACAGAGGAAAGATTTCATTAGAGTCCATCGCCCAATACAAGGACAATTGCAAAGCAAACAAAGGCATGCAATACGCCAGTCGTACGAGTTCGCAATGCATGGTGAGGGCGGTAACTAGCAAACTCATTCAGAAAACGAAGAAATTGTTGGGCTGCGGTGTACCATCTGGAATTGGACATAGTGCTGTGGAAACAATGATATAAGAGTTATGAAAGAAGGTGGAGACCTATAAACCTGTTGTGTTATTTACGGGTCTGAACAACGTAAGTATAATGTCAATGCCGTTGACGCCGTCTACTCAGCCACACATTGCCACACAGGTCTTGGTATACGATATTCGAGAACAAAAGCCGAAGTTCCCATAGTGTTGGTCAACGCAACGGATGTTACCCTCTGACGAGTTACATGGTATCGTTGCTATGGTACTGATCGGCATGGCCAATATATCGAGGTGACGGAACTCGATCCACTTAGGCCATAATTTGACGAGACTACCCAGAAGATAAATGGTGCCTTTGGTAGTTCACGCCTGTGGCTAGAAAACGTGCAAAGGCTGGCGACGACGCACGAAGATAACAATGTTATTTAGAGGACTTTACCTCGTTTACAAAGGTTCTTCACAAACCTCGACCAAAACAATCGACCAATCTTCGTTCATGGTGTCGACGTTCATTCGATTTGTCATTATTAAATCAGTGTAACAAACTGTTGCTGGTTGACAAGTTAGCCTTTTAAGCAAATGTGTGCTTTGAATACAGAAAGGTTGCACTGGCAGTTGGCCACACAACCAAGAGAACTGACGCGATACGTTCACGCGCAATGCTGCACGCGGTTTGGTGTTCTGCCACTCACAATACCCCTACGCAGTGAGAACACAATACGTGCTGCCATCAGTGGTCGTTATATCTTTTCTTTTCACAATTCACAGCATATTAAAAAACGATTAACTTTCCGCAATCACCAATTGACAGTTCCAGTGCCGTAGTACAGAAAAAACTACTAAATTAATAATTGCACACACTTTTTATGTGTGGATTGATGCACCGGGACATTGGAATAAAATGAAATTGCTGGTAGTTAACATGCAGGAGCAACTAACATACTCGGTTCTTTTTCGTCCCACAAAATGTATAATTATATACGTACGTATATACGTACGTACATACGTACGTACATACATACATACATACATAATTACATATTTAATGAGTTAGTTACATACATTCTCACATATGTATACTTATACATATATCAAACGTAAACATAATATATCAAACGAAAATTTCAACACATCCACAATCACCACCTACAGCGCTGACTGCTGTGGAGCAATTCGCCTACCTTGGCAGTGCCATGACCAATGACACTTCAATCGATAAGGTCATTGAGAGCAGGATTGCCCGGAGAGCAGCTACTTTGGCAGACTTGCAAAGAGTATACAATGAAACCATACATTCCGTGCCTCGACCAAGTTCAAGGTCTCGCTGTAGTTACCCCAATACTCATCATGCATGGACCAGAGTCATGTGTCCCTTATCGCAGACAAGTCAAACTACTGGAACGTTTCCACCAGCGGTGCCTCCGAACTATCTTCAACGTTAAGTGGCAGGAATGTGATATCATCACCAGCTGTGCTGTCCTGCAGCGACCTGGCATTTACAATATTGAATCGATTCCACTACAACGTCAGCTTCGCTGGTCAGGTCATGCACCCGTATGCCAGATGCCGGCATCGCAAAGCAGTCTTCTCGCAAGCACTACAAAGACACACCGAAACGGTCACTTAGCTTGTATCGATCCTCACTCCTGTTTCCAAGACAGCACAGGTGGCGAGCTTCTACTCATCAAGCTGCCTGTGACCTCGAAGTTAATGCAGGGAGGTCCATGAAGTGACAGGAAGAAGCAGAAGACCGTCTTCTCAACATTCCTTACCCCTGATGCCTGGAGGGCCTTCCTGTGCAATCGAAGCATCACACACGTACCAGTGTCGGGAAAATTCCTCAGCAGAGTTCGGGAACGTGACCCGATCTGAATGAGTAGTCATCGTGTCTATATATTCCTAGAGAGTTTATTAAGTTCCATTATGATCCATATATTAGCCAAAACGTACGAACGCTTGCAAGCACGTACGCTAGGTCGCAGGCACTACGGTTTATTGTCACCATGGTGCATTTGACTTTACCTGTGCCCTTTCATCCTCGCGTTGTCACCAACCCCAGTGGACCACCTAATCATACGTTGTCACCAGCCCCAGTGGACCACCTAAACATACGTTGTCACCAGCCTTAGTGGACCACCTAAACATACGTTGTCACCAGCTCCAGTGGACCACCTAAACAAACGTTGTCACCAGCCCCAGTGGACCACCTAAACATACGTTGTCACCAGCCCCAGTGAACCACCTAAACAAACGTTGTCACCAGCCCCAGTGGACCACCTAAACAAACGTTGTCACCAGCCCCAGTGGACCACCTAAACATACGTTGTCACCAGCCCCAGTGGACCACCTAAACAAACGTTGTCACCAGCCCCAGTGGACCACATAAACATACATTGTCACCAGCCCCAGTGGACCACCTAAACATACGTAGTCACCAGCCCTAGTGGACCACCTAAACAAACGTTGTCACCAGCGGCAGTGGACCACCTAAACAAACGTTGTCACCAGCCTCAGTGGACCACCTAAACATACGTTGTCACCAGCCTCAGTGGACCACCTAAACATACGTTGTCACCAGCTCCAGTGGACCACCTAAACATATGTTGTTACCAGCGCCAGTGGACCACCTAAACAAACGTTGTCACCAGCCCCAGTGGACCACCTAAACAAACGTTGTCACCCGCCCCAGTGGACCACATAAACAAAAGTTGTCACCAGCCCCAGTGGACTACCTAAACATATGTTGTCACCAGCCCTAGTGGACCACCTAAACAAACGTTGTCACCAGCCCCAGTGGACCACCTAAACAAACGTTGTCACCAGCCTCAGTGGACCACCTAAACATACGTTGTCACCAGCCTCAGTGGACCACCTAAACATACGTTGTCACCAGCTCCAGTGGACCACCTAAACATATGTTGTTACCAGCGCCAGTGGACCACCTAAACAAACGTTGTCACCAGCCCCAGTGGACCACCTAAACATACGTTGTCACCAGCCCCAGTGGACCACCTAAACAAACGTTGTCACCAGCCTCAGTGGACCACCTAAACAAACGTTGTCACCAACCCCAGTGGACCACCTAAACATACGTTGTCACCAGCCTCAGTGGACCATCTAAACAAACGTTGTCACCAGCCTCAGTGGACCACCTAAACATACGTTGTCACCAGCCCCAGTGGACCACCTAAACAAACGCTGTCACCCGCCCCAGTGGACCACATAAACAAAAGTTGTCACCAGCCCCAGTGGACCACCTAAACATATGTTGTCACCAGCCCCAGTGGACCACATAAACAAAAGTTGTCACCAGCCCCAGTGGACTACCTAAACATACGTTGTCACCAACTCCAGAGGACCTCCTAAACATACGTTGTCACCAGCCCCAGTGGACCACCTAAACATACGTTGTCACCAACTCCAGAGGACTTCCTAAACATACGTTGTCACCAGCCCCAGTGGACCACCTAAACAAACGTTGTCACCAGCCCCAGTGGACCACCTAAACAAAAGTTGTCACCAGCCCCAGGGGACCACCTAAACATACGTTGTCACCAGCTCCAGTGGACCACCTAAACATACGTTGTCACCAACCCCAGTGGACCACCTAATCATACGTTGTCACCAGCCCCAGTGGACCACCTAAACATACGTTGTCACCAGCCTCAGTGGACCACCTAAACATACGTTGTCACCAGCCCCAGTGGACCACCTAAACAAACGTTGTCACCAGCCCCAGTGGACCACCTAAACATACGTTGTCACCAGCCCCAGTGAACCACCTAAACAAACGTTGTCACCAGCCCCAGTGGACCACCTAAACAAACGTTGTCACCAGCCCCAGTGGACCACCTAAACATACGTTGTCACCAGCCCCAGTGGACCACCTAAACAAACGTTGTCACCAGCCCCAGTGGACCACCTAAACATACGTTGTCACCAGCCCCAGTGGACCACCTAAACAAACGTTGTCACCAGCCTCAGTGGACCACCTAAACATACGTTGTCACCAGCCTCAGTGGACCACCTAAACATACGTTGTCACCAGCTCCAGTGGACCACCTAAACATATGTTGTTACCAGCGCCAGTGGACCACCTAAACAAACGTTGTCACCAGCCCCAGTGGACCACCTAAACATACGTTGTCACCAGCCTCAGTGGACCACCTAAACATACGTTGTCACCAGCCCCAGTGGACCACCTAAACAAACGTTGTCACCAGCCTCAGTGGACCACCTAAACAAACGTTGTCACCAACCCCAGTAGACCACCTAAACATACGTTGTCACCAGCCTCAGTGGACCACCTAAACAAACGTTGTCACCAGCCTCAGTGGACCACCTAAACATACGTTGTCACCAGCCCCAGTGGACCACCTAAACAAACGCTGTCACCCGCCCCAGTGGACCACATAAACAAAAGTTGTCACCAGCCCCAGTGGACCACCTAAACATATGTTGTCACCAACCCCAGTGGACCACCTAAATATACGTTGTCACCAGCCCCAGTGGACCACCTAAACATACGTTGTCACCAGCCCCAGTGGACCACCTAAACAAACGTTGTCACCAGCCCCAGTGGACCACATAAACAAAAGTTGTCACCAGCCCCAGTGGACTACCTAAACATACGTTGTCACCAACTCCAGAGGACCTCCTAAACATACGTTGTCACCAGCCCCAGTGGACCACCTAAACATACGTTGTCACCAACTCCAGAGGACTTCCTAAACATACGTTGTCACCAGCCCCAGTGGACCACCTAAACAAACGTTGTCACCAGCCCCAGTGGACCACCTAAACAAACGTTGTCACCAGCCTCAGTGGACCACCTAAACAAACGTTGGCACCAGCCCCAGTGGACCACCTAAACATACGTTGTCACCAACTCCAGTGGACCACCTAAACATACGTTGTCACCAGCTCCAGTGGACCACCTAAACATACGTTGTCACCAGCTCCAGTGGACCACCTAAACAAACGTTGTCACCAGCCCCAGTGGACCACCTAAACAAACGTTGTCACCAGCCTCAGTGGACCACCTAAACAAAAGTTGTCACCAGCCCCAGTGGACCACCTTAAACAAACGTTGTCACCAGCCCCAGTGGACCACCTAAACATACGTTGTCACCAGCTCCAGTGGACCACCTAAACATACGTTGTCACCAGCCCCAGTGGACCACCTAAACATACGTTGTCACCAGCCCCAGTGGACCACCTTAAACAAACGTTGTCACCAGCCCCAGTGGACCACCTAAACATACGTTGTCACCAGCTCCAGTGGACCACCTAAACATACGTTGTCACCAGCCCCAGTGGACCACCTAAACATACGCTGTCTAAGTCGCCGCATCAACCAGCACAATCGATTGAGGTTCACTGGGTTAAGCCTCTCCTAGGAGCACATTTTGTCAGAACGTTCTACTAAGTTTTGTTTTAGTTTTGGTCGAGTTGTGTTCATGTTCCGATGACTTTACATCGACTCTAATTATACGCCATAGATCAAAGTACATACAGCCTCTAACTTCGCCGCTCCACGACTGTAATACGAGACCTCAGTGAACACTGACGCAACACCTTACGGTTGCTACCAAATCAAATATGTCAGGTTGCCCGCGCCACAGAGATCTAAGTATCCGTCTAACATCTACTAATCTATTTAAAAAACCATTATATCACAAATCCCGGTAGAACTGTCATCACAACAAGTAATTGTTAACTTATCATCATTATTGTAGTCGTAGTCACATGTAAAGAAAAAGTATTTTGTTGAAGGATGCACACATGAAATATTACTATTCGTGATTTGTTTAAAGTAATTGCATAAAGTGTATGGTATATCGCTTTCAACCACTCCCTGTGTGAATAGTTGTGTTAGTTTCCCGTCATGTGGATGTTTGTAGAAACACGTCACTAATAGGGTAAACGGGATCTGTGTTCACATAAATACAAAACGGGATCTGTGTTCACATAAATACAAAACGGGATCTGTGTTCACATAAATACAAAAAGCCTGCGTTCGTCTTTCTCCGACAGTAGACGACAATAATTAAATTGTAAAGATAACTTTTTCTCCCAAAGATAACTCTCCCTCGGCTTATTTCAATTATTGATTACTGACATTTCGAGAATATTTCCAAAGACTCAAGGGATCGTGTTTTCCCAAACAATCACGTGAAAGGTAATAACGTTTGCCACGTGACGAACTGGAAGCAGGTCGACATTGACGTTGACGAACACCTTTGTTACGAATTCTAAAGAAATGTGCATTCTGGAAGATTATGCATTACGTGCTGATAGTTCAAGCAGTCCTACTGGGGCTAACTAAGGAGTTTCATTTCGGAAATAGTAGCACAGAAAATGAAGACAACACAATCAAGTCTTGTGAGCATGTTTTTAACATCAACTGAACTTTAATGCACTGCACCACTAATGTGATTACTGGTAGTACTGCTGAAAATAGCAGACAAGGAGTCTGTTGAGCCAAGTGTACTTTGTCAATACAGGTGTATTCTACCATAGGTAAGGAGTTTGTCAATACAGGTGTACTCTACCACAGGCAAGGGGTTTGTCAATACAGGTGTATTCTACCTCAGGTAAGTAGTTTGTCAATACAGGTGTATTCTACCTCAGGTAAGTAGTTTGTCAATACAGGTGTATTCTACCTCACGTAAGTAGTTTGTCAATACAGTTGTATTCTACCTCAGGTAAGGAGTTTGTCAATACAGGTGTATTCTACCTCAGGTAAGTAGTTTGTCAATACAGGTGTATTCTACCTCAGGTAAGTAGTTTGTCAATACAGCTGTATTCTACCTCAGGTAAGTAGTTTGTCAATACAGCTGTACTCTACCATAGGTAAGGAGTTTGTCAATACAGGTGTATTCTACCACAGGTAAGGAGTTTGTCAATACAGCTGTACTCTACCACAGGTATGGAGTGTGTCAATACAGGTGTACTCTACCACAGGTAAGGAGTTTGTCAATACAGGTGTACTCTACTACAGGTACGGAGTGTGTCAATACAGGTGTATTCTACCACAGGTAAGGGATTTGTCAATACAAGTGTATTCTACCTCAGGTAAGGAGTTTGTGAATACAGGTGTATTCTACCTCAGGTAAGTAGTTTGTCAATACAGCTGTACTCTACCATAGGTAAGGAGTTTGTCAATACAAGTGTATTCTACCACAGGTAAGGGATTTGTCAATACAGGTGTATTCTACTACAGGTAAGGAGTTTGTCAATACAGGTGTATTCTACCACAGGTAAGGGATTTGTCAATACAAGTGTATTCTACCTCAGGTAAGGAGTTTGTCAATACAGGTGTATTCTACCTCAGGTAAGGAGTTTGTCAATACAGGTGTACTCTACCACAGGTAAGTAGTTTGTCAATACAGCTGTACTCTACCACAGGTACGTAGTTTGTCAATACAGGTGTACTCTACCATAGATAAGGGGTTTGTCAATACAAGTGTATTCTACCACAGGTAAGGAGTTTGTCAATACAGGTGTATTCTACCTCAGGTAAGGAATTTGTCAATACAGGTGTATTCTACCTCAGGTAAGTAGTTTGTCAATACAGCTGTATTCTACCACAGGTAAGGGATTTGTCAATACAAGTGTATTCTATCTCAGGTAAGGAGTTTGTCAATACAGGTGTACTCTACCATAGGTAAGGAGTTTGTCAATACAGGTGTATTCTACCTCAGGTAAGGGATTTGTCAATACAAGTGTATTCTACCACAGGTAAGGGATTTGTCAATACAGATGTATTCTACTACAGGTAAGGAGTTTGTCAATACAGGTGTATTCTACCACAGGTAAGGGATTTGTCAATACAAGTGTATTCTACCTCAGGTAAGGAGTTTGTCAATACAGGTGTATTCTACCTCAGGTAAGGAGTTTGTCAATACAGGTGTATTCTACCTCAGGTAAGGAGTTTGTCAATACAAGTGTATTCTACCTCAGGTAAGGAGTTTGTCAATACAGCTGTACTCTACCACAGGTAAGGAGTTTGTCAATACAGGTGTGCTCTACCACAGGTAAGTAGTTTGTCAATACAGGTGTATTCTACCATAGGTAAGGAGTTTGTCAATACAGGTGTACTCTACCACAGGCAAGGGGTTTGTCAATACAGGTGTATTCTACCTCAGGTAAGTAGTTTGTCAATACAGGTGTATTCTACCTCAGGTAAGTAGTTTGTCAATACAGGTGTATTCTACCTCACGTAAGTAGTTTGTCAATACAGTTGTATTCTACCTCAGGTAAGGAGTTTGTCAATACAGGTGTATTCTACCTCAGGTAAGTAGTTTGTCAATACAGGTGTATTCTACCTCAGGTAAGTAGTTTGTCAATACAGCTGTATTCTACCTCAGGTAAGTAGTTTGTCAATACAGCTGTACTCTACCATAGGTAAGGAGTTTGTCAATACAGGTGTATTCTACCACAGGTAAGGAGTTTGTCAATACAGCTGTACTCTACCACAGGTATGGAGTGTGTCAATACAGGTGTACTCTACCACAGGTAAGGAGTTTGTCAATACAGGTGTACTCTACTACAGGTACGGAGTGTGTCAATACAGGTGTATTCTACCACAGGTAAGGGATTTGTCAATACAAGTGTATTCTACCTCAGGTAAGGAGTTTGTGAATACAGGTGTATTCTACCTCAGGTAAGTAGTTTGTCAATACAGCTGTACTCTACCATAGGTAAGGAGTTTGTCAATACAAGTGTATTCTACCACAGGTAAGGGATTTGTCAATACAGGTGTATTCTACTACAGGTAAGGAGTTTGTCAATACAGGTGTATTCTACCACAGGTAAGGGATTTGTCAATACAAGTGTATTCTACCTCAGGTAAGGAGTTTGTCAATACAGGTGTATTCTACCTCAGGTAAGGAGTTTGTCAATACAGGTGTACTCTACCACAGGTAAGTAGTTTGTCAATACAGCTGTACTCTACCACAGGTACGTAGTTTGTCAATACAGGTGTACTCTACCATAGATAAGGGGTTTGTCAATACAAGTGTATTCTACCACAGGTAAGGAGTTTGTCAATACAGGTGTATTCTACCTCAGGTAAGGAATTTGTCAATACAGGTGTATTCTACCTCAGGTAAGTAGTTTGTCAATACAGCTGTATTCTACCACAGGTACGGGATTTGTCAATACAAGTGTATTCTATCTCAGGTAAGGAGTTTGTCAATACAGGTGTACTCTACCATAGGTAAGGAGTTTGTCAATACAGGTGTTCTCTACCTCAGGTAAGGGATTTGTCAATACAAGTGTATTCTACCACAGGTAAGGGATTTGTCAATACAGATGTATTCTACTACAGGTAAGGAGTTTGTCAATACAGGTGTATTCTACCACAGGTAAGGGATTTGTCAATACAAGTGTATTCTACCTCAGGTAAGGAGTTTGTCAATACAGGTGTATTCTACCTCAGGTAAGGAGTTTGTCAATACAGGTGTATTCTACCTCAGGTAAGGAGTTTGTCAATACAAGTGTATTCTACCTCAGGTAAGGAGTTTGTCAATACAGCTGTACTCTACCACAGGTAAGGAGTTTGTCAATACAGGTGTACTCTACCACAGGTAAGTAGTTTGTCAATACAGATGTACTCTACCACTGGTAAGGGGTTTGTCAGTACAAGTGTATTCTACCACAGGTAAGGAGTTTGTCAATACAGGTGTATTCTACCACAGGTAAGGGATTTGTCAATACAAGTGTATTCTACCTCAGGTAAGGAGTTTGTCAATACAGGTGTATTCTACCACAGGTAAGGGATTTGTCAATACAAGTGTATTCTACTACAGGTAAGGGATTTGTCAATACAAGTGTATTCTACCTCAGGTAAGGGATTTGTCAATACAGGTGTATTCTACCACAGGTAAGGGATTTGTCAATACAGGTGTATTCTACCTCAGGTAAGTAGTTTGTCAATACAGCTGTATTCTACCACAAGTACGGAGTTTGTCAATACAGGTGTATTCTACCACAGGTAAGGGGTTTGTCAATACAAGTGTATTCTACCACAGGTAAGGAGTTTGTCAATACAGGTGTACTCTACTACAGTTAAGGAGTTTGTCAATACAGGTGTATTCTACCACAGGTAAGGGGTTTGTCAATACAAGTGTATTCTACCACAGGTAAGGAGTTTGTCAATACAAGTGTACTCTACCACAGGTAAGGAGTTTGTCAATACAAGTGTACTCTACCACAGGTACGGAGTGTGTCATTACAGGTGTACTCTACCACAGGTAAGGGGTTTGTCAATACAAGTGTACTCTACCACTGGTAAGGAGTTTGTTGTTACCACAGGTATGGGGTCTGAACAGTTCATGCAGGTCCCTGAGCACATGTGGTTACACATGAGATCTGTCGCTAAGAATTGAAAAGTGGACAGGTAATGGGGTGGTCATTCCTTGAATGAATGATTGCACCCACGGTTTCTGGTCAGTGAAAGAGTAAGTGCAGGCAGGTCATTGTATAAGGAATGGCGGCATTGTTTAAGGAGTGACCACATGGTCTTGCATTGCCGGAAGGCAGGGACAACTCATTAGGCTGACGCATTCTTATCGCCTGGGAAAATTTTTGATTCATATACAGCCTGTATGCTGCCTGATTTGGAGTAAGAAAGGCTTGCTCCAGATCAAATCCCAGCTGTTCACCAGTGCCCATCGTGTGTTAGGAAAGACTGGGTTAGTTGCAGTCGTCTCATTTCTTCCTAATTTGTGCTGTATGTACTTTATTGAGATTGGTTAGTCCTGCGTTTCACCTCAACTCACATCTGAGACTACTGAACTACCCCAAACATGTTCCAGAACATCTGCTTAATGTTCGGCATACATTGCTCAACTTTTGTTGTGAATCGTGTGTTTATTTGACTTAACACAGATCAGTCATGCAATGTACGCTGGTCCGCAACTCAGCAAAACTCTAGTCGTGCGTTGATTTGGCCGATGCAACTGTTGTTGAACAGTTTCAAAAATTTAATCGCATTAACAAATGTCAATTAATGTGTGCTGACCCAATCGCACAATCGCAGGACTTGCAAAAACTTGCAATGTACGCCTAGCATTAAAGGGACAACTTAGAAACCCCCGTTCTGGCCTGACAACTTAGAAACCCCCATTCTGGTCTGACAACTTAGAAACCCCCGTTCTGGCCTGACAACTTAGAAACCCCCGTTCTGGCCTGACAACTTAGAAACACCCATTCTGGCCTGCATTGTTTTTATCTACCCATGAATATAAGGAACAGTTTGGTCAAGTGCCAGCATGTTCGTATACTTATAGTGACAGTCCATTGTATATACTCCAGGCTTTTGTTTCACTGTGAAATAACCTACTGTAAATAAACAGTCCAAGAAGTATTTATTTGGTGAACTCCACGAAAGGAAACACAGATTAATACAATATATGTAGAATGAAACGCAGACCCTAAACCACCAAATACACTAATAAAATAAACAATACCAACAACAATACCTGCGGATGACAGACCTGTGTACAGTCTTACAGCCATACCATCACTAGTGAGTCTGCCAGCATTGATCATGTGACATCAACAGCATTAGACTGCTGACTGCCTTGACACCTGAGTGCAGGTGATTACACAGGTGTACACTGCCAGGTAAAAGGAGACATGAGTCACTCAGGTTAAGTCAAGATCTGTGACCAGATGTTGGCTCAATTACACAGATCACTTACAGTAAACAGTTTTCAATTAAAGCTGTTTTAATTGGATTATTTTGTTGGCATAAATTATTTACACAAGTACAATCACTGAATCACAATGTGGTATTAAAGAATTTAATGTCGTTTGTAGAATTTTTGAAAACACACATTCACATGTACACCTCCTTCTGCTGTAGAGTTTATAATATTGTAAGGTAAAGGTAAAGTCATCCCCCAGGCATTACGCCTTAGGAAGCCATGAAGGCTTATATGGCCAATGCTTAAACCTGGTTTCTGTAGTGCGAAGCAACTTACAGTGCAGTTATACTGACTCTCCTGGACGGGACACTAGTCCATCGCAGGTACCTTCCAAACAGTGTTTGTACTCATTTGCAGCTGAGTAGACTGAGGCAAAGTAGGGTAAACGAAATTGCCTAAGCTTCGAAAACAAACCGTGCCCAGTGTGGGTCTTGAACTCACAACCCTCGAATTTAGAGTCCAACACCTTAACCACTAGGCCACGGCTGCCCCCCCTATAATATTGTAGAGTATCCGATTTCTGGGTAATATCCCATAGACTAGGCTGTGCACACGACACGAGTACTCAGTTGAGTCATATGACATGCTAAATACAACATAATACCCAAGTACATAATTTACATAACACACACCTAATTATGTTCTCAACTGAACAAGTATCAACATTTCACATTCACCAGAGAACAACCAACATACACAGGAAACTGGTGGGATGGCTTAATCTGATTACGAGATCCAAGGTAAATAGGAATAGAAATCTTCGTGCTTGAATGAATCTTCACACATGGATAAACATCTGTCTATCATACTGACTTCCCTACAATGGTTCCACCTTTAAAAAAGGCAATTTTGGTGTTTGCACATCAGAACTTTGAGGTCTCCTCTGCTTTTTCTGCTGCCTCCTAAGTAAACATGCATAATAATATAATTATATTGTAAGTCAAATAAACAAATCTGAGATTCTTTATTGTAGTTCATTGTGACAGTAGCATATACCAAAACTTACTTGAATGTGAACATTCTCTTCAGACATCTGTTATGACAACACCTTGGTATCTACCCTCAAGGGTACTAAATACTGACATCTATTGAGAGCACAGGTGTAGTTTATTGTCAGATACATGCATGTATGCATGCATGCACGCACGCACGCACACATTAATACTGTTGAAGTAACACGTGTATAGGTGAGCTGAGAGAAAGAGAATGTGACCATCATTTCCTCAGGGAGTGGATAGGATATTTGTAGTTGGTACAAATAACACTTCAGCTAGGTATCTTTTAAAGATATCCACTCTTCAATCAAAAAGTTATTATTTGTGTGTATCAAGGCCACAAAACAGTAAAAAATTAATTTAGATGAAACCAATTAGTTTAAGTCTTCTGTTAATAGACACATGGTCTGTTATGTCCAGCACGGAGAGAAGGCCAACAGCACCTATATGAACAGTGACCACACAAACCTTTGTCCATGTAAACTTCCTGTTATAGAGATGTCATTCAAAGTCCACTTTCAAAGGTATAATCCCTTTGTAATGGGTAATCTATAAAACAAATTGCCCTTTGTATTGCAGTATATAAATGCTAAGCTACCATATGTGTCTAAAGTCACTGCAGATTTGTACTGGCTTTCATCAAACATTGCTGCATTGACTATGGGTTAAAAACGCTTGCTGCTAATATTTACACAGTGTCATCATTTAATAGAGTGAGTGTTGAGTTAACACTCCCAAACTGCTGGTAGTGTCAGTGTTGTGGTATACAATGCATGAATTTAGAAATAATTATTTTCTAGAGTAATTAGTTCCCAAATACACCTGAGATCTGTGGAGTAAGTTGCAGGGGTAGACTTAGTGGGGTTTCAACCTTAGGTAGATTTTATATTCAAGAAATTATTAAATAATATTTTTGTAATGTTAATTTTGTTTGTGATCACTATACTAAAATAAATTCGTGACCAAATGTCATGTGACCAGTTATTACCACTGTTGCAGGTGAGGAAAATGGGACAAGCTCAGGGCCAGAGTCTGAGGGATGTTGTGGCATCACAATCGATGCTGTCTCCCCATGACATCCTACAGAAACATGCCGAGGAGCTGCGACAGATCGCACATCTCTCCTACACTGCCTTCCTCTCGTCCATAACTGAACTCAACAAACTGTAAGTAGTATGCACTAATATCTTGTTAAAATTTGTAATGTTACACTAATTGTTGAACAACATCATATGTGACTGATTTAAACAAACTAAGATATATCTTAATGATTAAAGTCAACAAATTTATGTACAGTGTTTTACAAAGTGTTTATAAAATTAAGGTTGTATGAAATTATCTGCATGCTGCACTTTGTGATATCTGAAAAGTGAAATTATAAATGATGTGAACAAACAACATATCTTGTTTATCGCACATTTTGGTTCCCAAGGACAAAGTGTGCATCTGATAGGTTTGAAATGGCAGACGGCGAAAATGTGTGTTTCAGCTCACTGAGGATATTCATTGGCAGTACAGACACTAATTTTCAGGAGTCAGGTTACCTTGGCAAGCTAATTGTATGGTAACTCATGTAAAAAATTAAATGCTATACAGTATGTGTCACTTGTAGAACGCAAGAGTTTAGTGATGTCAATGGAAAGAAACTTGTGTTTGAACTGAAAGATGGCACTACATCGACAGTGTTCTGGAAGGTAACAGCCAAGCTACAATGTAACAAGGTCAGAGATTATGTTTTTTGGTAGATGGCTTATATACAAAATTGTATACCCTGATATTCAGCTTATTGGTCAGCATAGATTGTGTTAATTCTCCGTGTGGCTTGTGTAATCAACATTAACTACCCCAGGTAATCAACATTAATCATCCTAGGCAATCAATATTAACTACCTCTAGGTAACCAACATTAATTACCACAACATTAAAAATAATTATGCCTCAACTTACAGAAATAGTTATTCAACCCAATGCTTTATTCTCGGACTCCATGCACTGTACAAACACACTGGAGTTCCACAGTTTTGTGCTAACTGTAGTTACACAGCACAAACATAGTGTGGTTGCTTCAACCAATATTAAAGTGAACAGGCAGAAATTTAAACCAGTACTTCCAGATTCTAAACATTTATTTCACATGGCTTAATAACGCTACAAATTAAAACATTTTTGGAAAACTGTAGTTGACAAATAAATCTGTTTCTGCTTTTCTGCATTCAAACACAAAAAACAGTTATTATATAAAAATATTTTCGGCGCACAGTCAGATAACTCTGATCTATTAGAAACAGCCGCTGTGTTTACATGTTGCTAGGTGAACTGTCGCACGACCAACACCGAATCTAGTCGAGTGTTGAATCTTAGGCAGTACGTTCGTCTGTACAACGAGATCGCACAGCAAGCAAGCATGGTGACTCAACCTATGGACACAGCTTCAGCGAAGTCCACAGACATCAGAGCATCAACAATATTTGCCGAGTATGTTTGTTAAAATCCACTCAATTGATTTGGTTTAACCCATTGTGAATCAGGTTCATTGTATTCAGATCTGTAGAGTGTTGAATAGTTTAAGTAATATTACAGACGGTTCAGTAAAAGGTGCCTACTTTTGTTAAAAATCATCAAAAGAATTCACTTTGACCATTGGACCAGGTAACTTGCAAAAGTATCAAAATCTTTATGTCATACTGGCATAGTACTGAAAAAAAATTAGGGTCATCTTCTTTGTCTAGTGAAGTGTCATTTTTAGTTGGATTATATTCGTAGTGTTTCAAGATACAGTTGTAGTTAACATTAAGTGTGGGCTCTTTTCTGTAGAGTATATGTTTGTAGAGTATATGTCTGTAGAGTATATGTTTGTAGAGTATATGATCAGCATATATCAGTGATAATTTAAGAAATGCACACATCCAAATACTCTTCCATCGTTCGGAGACCAGCGTCTAGTATTGTTGACATCATCAGCAGCTTCGATAACTTTGGAACAAGTGTGTCTTGATGTGAAATGTCTGGATGCTGTACTATTAAAGTAAGAGCATTCAGCTTCACTTGATGTTGTTGTCTGCTGTTTCCAGATTGGACAGAGACGTGGGGAAGGAAAGCACATCAGATGATGAGGAGTGTTGCATCTGCATGGAGCATAAGGCAGTTGTTATCCTGCCTTGTGCTCACACCTATTGTGAGGTGTGCATTGATACGTGGTACGTCTTTCTTCATTCTCAAACTGTATAAAAATTTTGAAAGCCCAAGGTATGCCTATAATTCTTCTGCTTTGCCCACTCAAAGACTTGCCTCCATCTCTCAATCTTCTGACATTGTCTTCAATTCTCTGCTGTTCACATCTGCCTTTTCCACATCTCTGTGAACAGTATCCCTTCAGTTTAGTGTTGGTCTTCCACTTCTCCATCTACAACCCTCTTCTGTTTTCCATGCTCCCTTTGTCAATCTCTCTTAAACTTGTGTATAATGGTGAAAACATAGGTCAATGTGTGAAAATAAAAATCCATTTATGTTGCCTTCTGTTTCCTTTGGAAATCAATATTATGCTAAAACCAAATTACTCCAGAATCACGTATTGAATGATGTAACAAGTAAGAATGTTCCTTCGTCGTAAGACATTCAATCACACAAATGTGTGTATTTCATTGCAGGAGCACTGATCACAAGACTTGTCCAGTGTGTCGTGCTGCAGTGAGGAACTCTTGTGACAACTGGGTACTGACAGAGAAACCAGACTCAAGCCAGATGGCTGTAGACATGGCCGATTACCTGCTGGGTCTGGCCGACAGATCAGGCTCTGCCACATCGCCTAATGATTGAGTGTTAGATTATCCCGTGAAGCTACTTTAGGAATGATTAATAGCAATATTATGCTTGTGGATCGAGCAAAGGTGCATTGTTCAGTGCTATAAATTAATTTATAGCAGCAGCCGGTATGCTAGGATTGAATTGTGGAACAACATTAATGAGTTGTACGATTAACTGTATCAGTGCACATTACGCAGGTTGTCAATGTTTTGTACAATGCTTATTTTCATTGGCCAGTCCAAAATAATGTGATGTACATTTTGTGCATAGTTCCTTTTTGCCTGTGCTCTTTAGTGTTGTTCTCAGCATAACAGTAAGTCTGTCTTACCTACAATCAAACGTTGTCGGAGAGACCCATAGGTGATTCGTGGCAGTAGAACATGCGACCTATGGGAGAAGTTGACATGTATTGAAGTTCAACTCTCGTGTAGGGTAACCAGGGAGGTGGGACCAGAGTAACTTAAGTTGAACTCTCATGTAGGGTAACCAGGGAGGTGGGACCAGAGTAACTTAAGTTGAACTCTCATGTAGGGTAACCAGGGAGATGGAACCAGAGTAACTTAAGTTCAACTCTCGTGTAGGGTAACCAGGGAGGTGGAACCAGAGTAACTTAAGTTGAACTCTCGTGTAGGGTAACCAGGGAGGTGGGACCAGAGTAACTTAAGTTGAACTCTCGTGTAGGGTAACCAGGGAGGTGGGACCAGAGTAACTTAAGTTGAACTCTCGTGTAGGGTAACCAGGGAGGTGGGACCAGAGTAACTTAAGTTGAATGCAGGCGATGATGTTGATTTATTTATGCAACTACATGTTGTGGAAATTAGCATTTTATTCAATTGTTTTGTGGATGTGCCATCTCTGTCCTGGTGTACATAAAACTAAATTATTTGGTTATGTATTGTGTGATCATGGTGAAGTATTTAATTGTAACTTACAAGTACTATTACGTGACAAGGATCAGCACACGATCAAAATGTTCACTTTTGGTCAGTAATGGTTGCTGTGTTATTAGACAATGCCTGACAAAATGAGTACAACCAGATGTGTCGAGAAGGTGTTGTCAACACGATGTCACTTTCAGTTTCTGTATATATATTATGCATATATGTTATATGAATAAAAAGTGCTTTAGCCTTTCAAGGGTCCTGCAGTCAAATATCAAGTTGTTCTTGTGGATAATCTTGGCAACTGGCGATGGAGAACAGCTGCAAGTACGACCTATTCGCTATTCCACATCCAACTACAGGTTTTGTGCAATTCCAATTGTTCCCATCATGTGCCAGCCTCGGCCACCATGGGGCGCCACTTTTATGGCAAAGGCACCGACTGGGATTAGTAGCCATGTAGACTACTTTCAAAAGTAGGGAAAGACTCTTCCAGTTAAGGTAGAGCTAAGCAAATGAAGTTTCTAAGGGAACATCCATATTGAATACGTCATATCTTTGAATACGGTTCGTAAACTCAATGTTTTAGCTTCGCCGACACTGAAGCCATATCGATGATTGACTTGATGTTATTATAATTATGTTAATAAGCAAGAATCTGAACAACTCCGAGGTGTGTCAACTCACAAAATAGCTCAACCAATAAACGTAGGCATTGCGGCGAACCACTCATCATCAAGATTAACATAAGTACAGCCTGCGCAACTCTTGGGAACCAGCGAAGACCGGTCCCTGATCCATACCCGTTTGTGGCGACGCATTGATATAGGCTTATATCGGTAGCCGATGTTGTGTGGACGATCAATAAGAGCGGACTTGATTCACATTGATGCGAGAACGAATGACGAGTGTGGCGAATGTTTCGGTCAGATTGTGTGTCCGGACGCGGTCCTGACGATGATAACTTATGATTATCTACAATGTTGTTATGTACAAGAAGCTCTAATGATACATTAATTGTCACCCAGATCGTCAAGCTACATGCAAATTTTGCGTAATTGCGCCACATAGGAATGATGTTGGAGCCGCTTCTGTGATCAGATTGACATCGCTAGACAGCGCGCCCCACGATACTTCAGCGAGATTTCCCTGTCTAACAGCAGCCTCGATCTGACAGGTGCACTTCCGCTGCCGACGATGAAACTGTTGTCTTTGAATGAGATGGCACACTGAAAACAAGAACAACAACGAACTGTTATCTACTTCACGGGTATCCACAGAAGAGTCGCCGCCACCAACAATATAGGTCACCGACACAGCCTCGAATTGGAACAGAAATAATACCAACGTTAAGACCAATGGGACCATAAGGCATACTTTTAACCCATTGAGCCACCAACGAGTTGTTAATGTTGTTGGTAGAACAATAAGTCTCACAATGTCGTGACATTTACTCTAACTTATGTGCATGTCTCTGACAGGGTGTTTATGTTCCATTCCCTTCGGAGTTTGGAGGCGGACAAATATTGCAGACTATATTCCTCCTGATGGTTTTAGTCGGTCAGTATGCATTACTATTTCAAAGTGCGTGTACTCAACCAATTCAACATCCGACAGTTCCAAACTTAGATTTGATCACATAAATAAATTAGTGTGTAGGAAGGCACATGTAAAATAAGACAGCGACACGCCCAAGCAAAAGAAACGCACCTGGTATTTCTTTAAGAAGTCTATGCCAAGGGAGATGTCAGGGTGATCGTCGGCTAGAGAGTAAAACAGTGCAGTTGAGTTACACAATTGACCGGTGCGCCATTTGACGTCACAGTAGCGTGTCGTGGGCAGCGGCTGATCTCAGTGACCTTTTACTAAGTTTCATGGTTGAAGCGGCTTGCACCATTCTCATATTTTGGAACACGAGACAGTGTGCCTGTTCTGTTCGTTGTGCTTCTGAAGCCGTTTTCCACAAATTACATTAAATGCAAAGTGTCAAAGTGTTACTTGTTGACACATAGGCCTACACATGAACCCAATGGTGCGGCGCAAGTATCACGTACGTACCCGCTACAAAGTATCACGTACATACCCGTTACAAAGACGTCGATGGAGAAACGCGAATTTTCAATTTCCAGTTCCACGTCGACGATTTTTCCGGTCAGTTTACAGTGCGCAAAGGCAGACGGCTCTTCCGGCGGCCCGCTGGTCACTGACGGTAGACTACAATACGAACATATGAGTCTAAACACGAGCATACAATAAATATAATTCAGCTTGGTTACCAAGAAACGATTTGAACACCTGACTCTCAGGAAAAGTGTATGTCTACAGGGATTTTAAGGTGAAACAAATATTTTGGGGTCTAATATTATCTATGTTGTACGATAGAATCATGTAGAATCACGGAGATGCAACTGCGGCGTGTATTTTTAACTGGGTTGTTATATGAACAAGGTACCGTGCAAGAAGCTATGGTGTGAACAAGACGCCACTAGACGGCCGTAGTTAGAGGTCGCTTCACCTGCATAGTTCGACGAGACTTGAGTGAGCCACCGTCATAGGACTGCTTGTGTTAATCTGCGCCTTCAGGTCGATCCCTCTGCACTAAGAGGCAAGTATAAAAATAATAATTGTGCTGTCGGAAGTTATATATCCAACAGTGCGTGTTTAGACCTTACATGCGTGGAGAAGTTAAACAAATTATCATACACTGTAATAACCTATTTTTGTACTCAAGTATTATTAGGCTTATCGATAATTGAGTTTATTTGACCTATGATTTTCTTATGAAAAGTAGTATATTTCTAATTTATTATTATGCTGGTGTGATTCGATGTTACGAACCAAGCTATGTCGACTGTGGCAGAGTCGAAAGGAATGTACAACATTAATAGCTTCATGTATAGCTATGAGTAGCATCCTGTCTTTATAGCTATGACTAGAGTACGTCCTGTCTTTATAGCTGTGCGTAGAATACGTCCTGTCTTTATAGCTGTGCGTAGAGTATGTCCTGTCTTTATAGCTATGAGTAGAATACGTCCTGTATTTATAGCTATGAGTAGAATACGTCCTGTCTTTATAGCTATGAGTAGAATACGTCCTGTCTTTATAGCTATGAGTAGAATAAGTCCTGTCTTCATAGCTATGAGTAGAATACGTCCTGTCTTTATAGCTATGCGTAGAGTACGTCCTGTCTTTATAGCTATGCGTAGAGTACGTCCTGTCTTTATAGCTATGAGTAGAATACGTCCTGTCTTTATAGCTATGAGTAGAATACGTCCTGTCTTTATAGCTATGAGTAGAATACGTCCTGTATTTATAGCTATGAGTAGAATACGTCCTGTCTTTATAGCTATGCGTATAGTACATCCTGTCTTTATAGCTACGAGTAGAATAAGTCCTGTCTTCATAGCTATGAGTAGAATACGTCCTGTCTTTATAGCTATGCGTAGAGTACGTCCTGTCTTTATAGCTATGCGTAGAGTACGTCCTGTCTTTATAGCTATGAGTAGAATACGTCCTGTCTTTATAGCTGTGCGTAGAATACGTCCTCTCTTTATAGCTGTGAGTAGAATACGTCCTGTCTTTATAGCTGTGAGTAGAGTACGTCCTGTCTTTATAGCTGTGAGTAGAATACGTCCTGTCTTTATAGCTGTGAGTAGAATACGTCCTGTCTTTATAGCTGTGAGTAGAGTACGTCCTGTCTTTATAGCTGTGAGTAGAATACGTCCTGTCTTTATAGCTGTGAGTAGAATACGTCCTGTCTTTATAGCTATGCGTAGAGTACGTCCTGTCTTTATAGCTGTGAGTAGAATACGTCCTGTCTTTATAGCTATGAGTAGAGTACGTCCTGTCTTTATAGCTGTGAGTAGAATACGTCCTGTCTTTATAGCTATGCGTAGAGTACGTCCTGTCTTTATAGCTGTGAGTAGAATACGTCCTGTCTTTATAGCTATGCGTAGAGTACGTCCTGTCTTTATAGCTGTGCGTAGAATACGTCCTGTCTTTATAGCTATGCATAGAGTACGTCCTGTCTTTATAGCTGTGCGTAGAATACGTCCTGTCTTTATAGCTGTGCGTAGAGTACGTCCTGTCTTTATACCTATGAGTAGAATACGTCCCGTATTTATCAATGTTTTTGTCTCCATTGGATATTGTCTCATTACATTTTACATTAGCCATAACTTTTTTAATTGGTCATTGGATTTAGCGCATGCGCAACTCGTGCGACATTGCTGCTGCGCGTCCGTAACACCGCCCGTGACACCGTCCGTGACACCGTCAGTAACACCGTCCGTAACACCGCCCGTGACACCGTCCGTGCACCGTCAGTAACACCGTCCGTAACACCGCCCGTGACACCGTCCGTGACATCGTCAGTAACACCGTCCGTAACACCGTCTTGCACAAATAATTGGTGATGACGTCATTGCGACAGTTGTAGTTTATTAAATTGTTCTGTCATACAAATGTGAATCCTTATTCATGGAAAGAGGTCGTGCAGAAGAAGCAAAACAATATTCTCTATCTTCTTGGTTGTTATGATATATAAGTTTAACTTATTAACCAATCATATAATGCGATCTCTTCACGTGACATGCTTTATTTCTAGTTGACAACCAGTTGCACGTACGACGTCGAAGTAGATGGACGTGTTTCTTATCGCTCCTTTCAGTAAGTGGCCGCGACGACTTCGCTATGTGTAGGCTACTAAACTGTATCAGTGCACATTACGCAGGTTGTCAATGTTTTGTACAATGCTTATTTTTATTGGCCAGTCCAAAATAATGTGATGTACATTTTGTGCATAGTTAGGAAGGATAGTTCACGGACTTGGACGAGGAGAGGCAGGGCGACGCATACGTTCACGGTGACGAAGCTGCAGCGTATGAACACTGACATTATTCATAATTGGACGTTGAAAATTCAGCCTAAGTTAAGGTGCTAAAAGGTTTGAATTTCTGTAACTTATTTTAGGTCAGGAGGAGAGTAAACTCCTTTCGTTGTTAAGAACAAGTCATTTTCAAAGTTGGACACTTTCTATCTTAAGAAAATGACTTGTCGATTGCTGACGGTGCCTTTTTCATCATTCGATGTAACATTTCGGGAAAAATAAAACCGAAAACCAAAAAAGTGCTCTATTGTTTCTTTCACGCATAAAACGTTACAGTGTGAATCAGTTACGCAGTCAAACGAGGGGAACATAACAGAAACGAGCGAAATTAACGACGTCGTTATGATTACATCCTGGGTGAAATACTGGTTCTCGTCGAAGCTCCGACATTTCCCGAAATGCTCCGCGTATTAGCACTGTGCGACATAACGTATTAGCACTGTGCGATATAACGAATAAGCACTGTGCGACATAACGTATTAGCACTGTGCGACATAACGTATTAGCACTGTGCGACATAACGTATTAGCACTGTGCGACATAACGTATTAGCACTGTGCGACATAACGTATTAGCACTGTGCGACATAACGTATTACCACTGTGCGACATAACGCAGGGGATCTCAACGCACTGCATTTATCGAGACACCGGGTATACGATTTAGGGTCCACCGCTATAGCACCATAGCTTCCGTCACATCCGGTAAGAAATTAGTCACGTGTCGGCAGTAGCAACTCTGTTCTACCGCGACTGTGTGTACCGCTTTTACCCCAGAACAATTATCCAGATTCCTTCCAGTTGCGTATTTATGGGACATTGGGCCACGTCCCTTTGGTTTTAGGATACAATTTGTCTCGTGAACAACCTGTCGCAACAATATATGGTAGCACGGTAAACTAATGGGTGACTAAGTTTGCCCCCCCCCTTTCCGAAATACTAAATAACGCTATTGATCATTACAATCAGATGTTGGACACTCAGGGATACGCAGCATTATTCTCCCGTGGGCCATGTCATTGTCAAGAGGTCTAAGGGTACGAATGCACGATGAATACAAGCACGCAGTGGTCTGCAGCGGATCCCGGTCTTAGGGGTCTCAAGACCTCCCAGGCCATTGATTGGAAGGGGATCTTAACCCCCATGTGCCCGTGACAAATATTACAGTAAAGGACAACGTAAATATGCTTACATTGGAACCAGTGTCAACGTAAAGACTGAAGTATAAGCAGCCGGCTAATATTAACCATCATGTAAGTAGAACGACACATGTATCGTCCCTCCCCCGTTGTTAAGTAGAACGACACATGTATCGTCCCTCCCCCGTTGTTAAGTAGAACGACACATGTATCGTCCCTCCCCCGTTGTTAAGTAGAACGACACATGTATCGTCCGTCCCCCGTTGTTAAGTAGAACGATACATGTATCGTCCCTTCCCCGTTGTTAAGTAGAACGACACATGTATCGTCCCTCTCCCGTTGTTAAGTAGAACGACACATGTATCGTCCCTCTCCCGTTGTTAAGTAGAACGACACATGTATCGTCCTTCCACCGTTGTTAACTAGAACGACACATGTATCGTCCCTCCCCTGTTGTTAAGTAGAACGACACATGTATCGTCCGTCCCCCGTTGTTAAGTAGAACGACACATGTATCGTCCCTCCCCCGTTGTTAAGTAGAACGACACATGTATCGTCCGTCCCCCGTTGTTAAGTAGAACGACACATGTATCGTCCCTCCCCCGTTGTTAAGTAGAACGACACATGTATCGTCCCTCCCCCGTTCGTAAGTAGAACGACACATGTATCGTCCCTCCCCCGTTCGTAAGTAGAACGACACATGTATCGTCCCTCCCCCGTTCGTAAGTAGAACGACACATGTATCGTCCCTCCCCGTTGTTAAATAGAACGACACACGACCACGACTAACTGAGACCCCCTGCCAGCAAGCCCAGATGCGCCCCTGCAATAGCCAAGTCACGTGTTCCTCTTCTGAGTCATCTACAAGATTGCCATCCAAAATAGCAAACATCCAAATAGCACGTAGAAGCAACTGGCTCATCGAGAGTCCAACAGTTGTTTTAAATATTCGACCTACCCAGTTGAGATATCTGTGAATTATGTTCTTAAAGGTACATCCTCAATTCGATTTTGTTGCTAGTCTCAATTCATATTAATTTTGCGAACAACCAAACCTACCTAATATTCACTGCAACATGTTAACTCGTTTGTGCAACCTTTGTATGTAGATGTTGTGAAATCATCAGACAAACTATTACATTATTTAATGTTTGTTCAGGCATTAAGTGAAGTGAAAATCGAAATGCTGAAAAGTCACGATTTTCACCCTTGGTGAAATTTCGTAACTTTGTCATGTGATCGGCGAGAGGATTGAAGTCACGCCCATGATCGCAGTGTTTACCATTTTGGATATCCACTATTTTGATCCTTACCAGACCTAACGGCTGAAGTCAATTCTTTCGATTATTTGAACAAAAATAGGCATTTTTTTTATTAAACAGACTGTGCACATTACTTAAACTAGTCACACACTATGCCCATCTGGACATAAATGAATTGTATTCGCGATGGGCTGAGCCATTTGAGGTAGCAGCTTTAAATGTATTAACGCTGCTAACATTCCAAAAGTCAGCAGATATTTTGTTCCATTGATTTATCGTCTTCTGAACGAGTAGGCGTAGAGTCCTATGTTCAATGAGCAACGTCTTATTACTAACGCTACCTCGTGCGCTGAAGTTGTTCTTAGTGTAATTACCATTAGTTGGTGACATACGACTTCCAGCCTCTGTCTGTGTCTCTGACACTCACCTTGCATTTGATGAACGGCAGTGTGACCGACCGTGGGGAGGAACCCTCTTGAAACGGGTCTTCAGAGGGGAGCAACGTCGCCTCGCATGATTGGTTACGCCGTCTGCGTCCCGTGAGAGGGCGCTCAACACTAGGTGAGATGTCATCCTGTAGATGTTGTAATTTTATCTATTTAATCGTGCCTTCTACAGAATAATGCCGAAACTCCTTTACAACGTTGAGACAAGATGACCGCAGTTGGTGGACGTGGTAATGTTGCAAGAATATTAAAAAGAGCGCCCCATAAACTAGGATAGCCTCTTTAGTAGTTGGCGTGAGTACCAATGTAAATATCATGTCAATTACGGATCCAGATGAGGTTGACGATTCGTAAGAACCCCCATTATTGTTGTTTCTGTTGGGCTCTAGCTTATCTATTCCCAAACCCCCTATATAACATACTTCAACTGTGCTATTTGCTTTTCAGAAACGTGTTTGGTGTACATGTTTAAACGATAACCATCTGAGAACATTCCACGTCCTTCGTCAGTCCCCACCCCCCTTCCGGACAAGCCCTATATCCTGGATCAGTCACATGCCTGTCACATTGATCCATAGTTATCATCAATAATTATCCAAGACTCCGCTCGAATAAGGACATCGACACGTTCATCTAACTGTAAACAGCCACACAGGAATGTCAGTGTTAGATGCTTACAGTGTTATCTGTGGTCGTTATGTTGGAAAGATCCAATTCTAACGAATCAATGTCGTCGTTTCTCCGAGTAGTCGGTTGACGGCGTTGCTGGTGACGAGACGCCGCTCGTTCCAGTATATCGCCCACTTCCATGTCAATCTAGGTGCACAAAGGTCAACCTATATTTTGTGAATTTCACGAGCTACCAACCGTTTGCTTAAAAATTCAAGCTAAGCTCAGTAGGAGGAGTGTTTTAATAGAAACGAAGACGAAATATTATAGCTCTAAGTAATTCTATATACTTTTACGACCACCGGAAACGTTTTAATCCGTTACCATCTAAACAACATGATCGTCGTAAACCCAGCTCCTGTGAACGGTTTGATTCATAGATACAAAGCAGTGCAATGCGACCACGGAACGTTGTTTAATGACTCACCTTTGTAGAGTCAAATCACTACGATAATATCCGGGCAAGCGGCAAAGAGCTACTTGCACTGTCCGTTAAACATTGCCATGTAAAACAACGACCGTGTCCAGTGTTGGTTGTGCATAGCTTCCACTGGATACGTGTTGACTGTATTGACTGTATGGAACGCCGTCCGCTCCAGCGACGACAGCGGCAGCAATACCTGGCCGTGTCTGCATGGCAACGTACAGCGGATAAGGACGCCTGAAAAGGCAACCATCGCGTCGGGCTATCAATAATGCAGATGCTTCACGAGGACGTAACGTGAATGAAGGATGGGTATTGGTTTTCGGCAGCGCATCACCACCACTGTAATTAATACAGCAAACGATACGAAGCGAAGTTTAGGAAAGACATCATTTCAACGTGTGGTTATAGGCTGGGTTATCGGGACATGGGTGGTATAGTTTGAACCCACATTGTGATTCCACGTTGGACGGAATTGTTGTATGCACGTTATACGAAAACAAGAAATAAAGCCCCTCAATTAGTTTTGTTGGAGATCGTTTCTATGCCGTATCTATGCCACGACATTTGGGACAGCGTTTATAAATACACACACCCAGAGTTGTATGCGTTTAGCTTCTCTTGTGTGTCTGCTTGCCTCAGCTTCTCCCCTTCCCCCTCTCTCTCTCTCCATCCCCCTCTCCTTCTCTCTCCCTCTCCCCCTCTCTCCCTCTCTCCCCCTCTCTGTCCTCTCCCTCCATCCCTTCTCCTCTCTGTTCCGTCTGTGGCGAGACTGTGCGAACAACTCCGCTTGGATTTAAGGCAGGTTCCCTAATATCCCGTTAATAATCAAGTCTGACAGGTGTACCGTGCATTAATCAGCGGTCTATCTGTAATCAATACATGTGCACCTAAGCCGTTGTCGCGTGCACCCCCGGCACTTGCCATTGATTAGTGTTCAGTATCAGTGTATAATGATGACCGACCAACGTAAACAATGCAGGCATGGGAATCAAAACACGCGCATCCTCTCTATATCAAACACAATAATTTGCTGCTAGGTGGTTCTGCCGTTTTTTGTGCACCGGGTGATTTTGGGTCTAGAGCTGCCAAACCAGGACGATATGTTTAGTCTTTATTCGTGAGAGATCTACGAAAAAATGCTGTGGAGAAGAGTGCCGAATTGAAACGGTTTACGCAACTTGAAACATAACTTCGTAGTTAGTACATATCATTGTTTGTAAAGTTATATGTGTTTTCTACAATTGTTCCATAAAGTTGTGTAAACGGTCCACTGATTGGTTCTTTTATTATGTGCCAAGGGCGTTACATACACATAGACGCAAGAGGACGGTTTACGTGACTTGGAACATTTGTAGAAAACACGCACAAAGCTCTGACTAAAATGTACGTAATAGCTACGAAGGGTAATTCGATTGTTTGTAGAAAGGGTAATATTGGGATGAATTTAGAAAACAAAATAAAATGCGATGCGATGACACTATGCGGCAATCTCGTCGCTAGTGGTTGTTTGTTGCTGATCCATTCACCAACTCTCGTCGCTAGTGGTTGTTTGTTGCTAATCCATTCACCAGCTCTCGTTGCTAATGGTTGTTTGTTGCTGATCCATTCACCAGCTCTCGTCGCTAGTGGTTGTTTGTTGCTAATCCATTCACCAGCTCTCGTCGCTAGTGGTTGTTTGCTGCTGATCCATTCACCAGCTCTCGTCGCTAGTGGTTGTTTGTTGCTAATCCATTCACCAGCTCTCGTCGCTAATGGTTGTTTGTTGCTGATCCATTCACCAGCTCTCGTCGCTAGTGGTTGTTTGTTGCTAATCCATTCACCAGCTCTCGTCGCTAGTGGTTGTTTGTTGCTGATCCATTCACCAGCTCTCGTCGCTAGTGGTTGTTTGTTGCTAATCCATTCACCAGCTCTCGTCGCTAGTGGTTGTTTGTTGCTAATCCATTCACCAGCTTCAACATCCATTGCACGTTCTACTTTCGATGGTGGTGTATCTGCAGGTGATGACTAACCCACTAGTAAGACTGTCAAGACGGTCCATCAACATCGTGAATCAATTGAAGCAATATGCGCAGTTGGTTCAATAAAAAGGTTCACTACAAGGAAAGCAGACATGTGTTCGCAACGTTCTTCAGACATCAAAGAGCAGCACTACGGTGGATACCGCAATGAAAGCGGAAAGGGAAACAAAACCAAAACATGAAGAACATCGGCGATGGCCGATATTCTTAGTATGAGCTGAAAAGTCAATCTATATCATACTACTATTGTCTCGGATCGGTGGGATTGACGAAGCAAACAATCACAATATTCATAGTTGTAGGATATACTAGGATTACAACCGACAGGGTATTAACATCGACATTTAATGGTTAAGGTAAAGAATTATCTCCGAACTAACATTGTTTCATATCAGACTGTCCAGGACACATAGGCATTGTTCTTTCACTTGCTTCACAACTGCCAGTGTCTTACATCAACATTGAACGGTCTGGATGTACAACTATTGCTTAATGAAATTTGTTTCACAACATACTAAATATACTCGGTGAATGTGATGAAACAGTAAATGTCATGCCAGATACAAATTCAGTTACACGAATTTGTTTGTTTGCAATGAATATCAGCAAAAACTCAATTATTTTCCTGAATCGGCGTTGGCAACGTTGGGAGCAACTGGAGCGACAGGACCATATGGAGGAACTGGAGCGACTGGACCGACAGGACCATATGGAGGAACTGGAGTGACTGGAGCGACAGGACCATATGGAGGAACTGGAGGGACTGGACCAACAGGACCATATGGAGGAACTGGAGCGACTGGACTGACAGGACCATATGGAGGAACTGGAGCGACTGGACCGACAGGACCATATGGAGGAACTGGAGCGACTGGATCGACAAGACCATATGGAGGAACTGGAGCGACTGGACCGACAGGACCATATGGAGGAACTGGAGAGACTGGACCGACAAGACCATATGGAGGAAATGGAGAGACTGGACCGACAGGACCATATGGAGGAACTGGAGCGACTGGACCAACAGGACCATATGGAGGAACTGGAGCGACTGGATCAACAAGACCATATGGAGGAACTGGACCGACAGGACCATATGGAGGAACTGGAGAGACTGGACCGACAAGACCATATGGAGGAACTGGAGCGACTGGAGCGACAGGACCATATGGAGGAACTGGAGCGACTGGACCGACAGGGCCATATGGAGGAACTGGAGAGACTGGAGCGAAAAGACCATATGGAGGAACTAGATCGACTGGACGGACAGGACCATATGGAGAAACTGGAGAGACTGGACCGACAAGACCATATGGAGGAACTGGAGCGACTGGAGCGACAAGACCATATGGAGGAACTGGAGAGACTGGACCGACAGGACCATATGGAGGAACTGGAGCGACTGGACCGACAAGACCATATGGAGGAACTGGAGCGACTGGAGCGACAAGACCATATGGAGGAACTGGAGCGACTGGAGCGACAAGACCATATGGAGGAACTGGAGCGACTGGAGCGACAAGACCATATGGAGGAACTGGAGAGACTGGACCGACAGGACCATATGGAGGAACTGGAGCGACTGGACGGACTGGATCGACTGGAGATACTGGAAATATTGGATCAACTGGAGCGACTGGAACAGATGGAACTGGAGCGACTGGAACAGATGGACATACTGGACATACTGGACGACATGGGTCTATTGGAGCGACAGGGTCGACTGGAAGGACTTTCTGGAGCGACGGGACCAAAGGGAGATAAGGGAGATCCAGGGCCACCTGGGCGAGGAGAATGGGAATAAAGAGGACACCTCGCTTTATGTTTCACTCTCACCTCGCTTTATGTTTCACTCTCACCTCGCTTTATGTTTCACTCTCACCTCGCTTAATGTTTCATTCTCACCTCGCTTTATGTTTCACTATCACCTCGCTTTATGTTTCACTCTCACCTCGCTTTATCTATCCCAAAACGTTATATTATATTACATCACTTTAGGTGCACAAATGGCACATGTGATTATCAAATTTTGTGTTTTACGGCAGTTTTAGCGATCGGAACCGAGTCTTCTCAAAAAAAGGATCGTCACAAAATGTAAGAAGTAATTAACAAGTTAACAAGCCGATCGCCTCAACAAATTAAGGGATCATCTCAACAATTAAGCGTCTTCTCAAAAATGTTCAGGGATCATATTAAAATGTATAACTAGTCAATACAAATGAACCAGTTGATCGTCTTTATAAATTAAGGGATCATTTCATAAAATAATGGGGTCTTCCCAAACCAGGTAAAGGATCATTAAAAAAACAGGGATCATTTAAAATCTAGCTGATCGTTATGAAATGAAGCAGTCACTCCATATAATTAAGTGAAATCTTTTTTGAGAAGACACTTTAGAGATGATTCCTTAATTTGTTGAGACGATCAGCTAGTTAACTTTTTAGTTACTTCTTACATATTTTGTGACGATTCTTTAACTTTTTTTAGAAGACCCATTCACTTTATGAGATGACCCCTCTTAATTTATTTAACTTTTTTCGAGATGACCACTTGACTTGATGAGATGACCCAATAATGTTTTGAGATGATCAGCTAGTTTAATATTAAATGATCCATACTGAGACCTTTTTAAATTATACTTTAAGGGAACTCCGTAGTGGGATATGACACCATACATTTTTTTTATTTTTGTGTGTGATGCGTTACCATGGAAACGGTGGCCATCTTGGATTTTAATGTGTTTTTGTTCTAATCAGTGTATTTTGGTAATTGGCAGTCCAAATTCAATAAAAATTGATGTGCTTACTCTTGAAATGAAATTGAATTATATATGTAAGAGGGATTTTGCAATAACATAAAAATCTAATTTTTCAGATATTTTACAATTATGCCGTACTAAAAATTAGCAAATTTCGGGAATAATATTTACATAACAAAGAAATGGCTCTTAGATGTACTGGAGCATGGACTCATCATGCACTGGCACAAATCTGAAGAGATTACACTGGTAAATAAAATAGATATACCCTTTGGAAATAACGATGGTGACGAAAATCTTGCATTTGAGAAAAACGCTTTGAGAAAGTTTGAACATGACATTGCAACATCTAAAAGTACACATACATGAATAATGTTTTGCCAGTAAGTTATTTATCAATATGCCTCTCGGGCAATGTACATGTCCAACCCCCACATTCAGTATTTACATAATAAATAAATAAGCAACAACAGGTATGCGTTATACGCTAATAATCATTTATATATAAGCATTTACATGGTCCACTGTTGAAATGTTCCACCAGCCTAAGGCAGTGCTGGTAATAGTAAAAGTACTGTGGTATTATACATGTGTGTTCACAGTGAAAACAGCACTACAGACACTATAGTGCACTATGTATTTTACAATTATGTAACCAAACATTTTGATGACAATCAACATTGATAGCATCCTTCAGAAAATAATGTATACATATCTAAAAAAATTTTCAAGATATACTGACAGAAATGTAAAAGAAATGACACTGATCAATAAAGATACTTTGATGTTGACGAAAAAAGCAAAAGCTTTGCAATTTTTTAAATTGTACATATATGAATAAAATGTTGCTGCAAAGTTATCTATCAATGTCTGTCATATATATATTGTGTCCATTGTTACAGTATACAACTGTATTACCGTACATGAATGTCATTAAAAAGCACCTGGTGCACAGCCAGTGCTGCTGTCGTGCCTTGCAGCACGAGCCACCTTGCGCGCCCGCCTAGCCTCCTTGGTGCTGGCTTGTGCTTGACGCAGTGACTGCCTCAGTCGCTGGGTATCAGTCTTCTTGGCTTGCACTGGCGACCACCTTCACATGACTCGCATATGTCTTGTTGGTCATGACGTTCATGTCGAGATGGCGACAGAGATTCACTAACCCGCCATAGCCCACTCCCGTGTCCACCGCTGCAGAGACGACTGAATGCGTCACAACAAATGGTGCATTGCTGGCTGCTACACCGCAGCCTCTATCACTGCTGTACGTAGACTTCAGCATGGATTTACACGATGTGCAATACGTCTGCAGCAGACATACAATACCAAGCTTGTAGTCCACAGACCGAATGATGAGGGTAGCACGCCCGTACATCGTACACAACAAATCCTCAACTAGCGCTGACACCACGTCACACCGTAGAATGGTCGCCTTCACGTCAGTGGTGTAACCATCACCTTCAGTCGACTCACTCACATCAGACAGCTGACGGAATGCAAACTTCCTCTTAGTCGCTGATGACATGATCGTTGATGTTTCGTCCACCACCTGCTGGTGAAATAAATAATATTGGTCAATGATAATAAGCTTAGAAATGGTGTGTGGGCAAAATGTGCCCATGTCAACTTATATGTCCATACACCAATGTTTGTACACATCAAGTCACCTGAATAACTGACATGTATAATTCATCCGTAATTCAACGTTCATGTAAAATCCCATTTTATGACTGCTTTAGTGTAGGCACACCCGGTGACAGTGTCACACCAGTCAGGTGACAGGTCGGGCACCTGTCACAATGTTAGTGCAAGCATCTAGGGCATTCGTTTTTATTTTTAAAAATTTTATAAATCCTGTTTATTGCACCCTATTTTATTTATAACGTGTTACAACACGAATAAAAAACATGTTCACATTCAGTGCACATAAAATAATATAGTCATACAGCATCGCCAATTTGCCATTCCCTTGGCTTGGGCCTTGGCATTGACACATTGTGACTGTCACATTGATTGATAAAAAAGGATTACGACACTTGTACATGTAAAGTTAACAAACAAGCAAAATAATAATAATTTTCATTCAATGACATAATCACAGATTATGATGACTTTGACTTCCGGAATCTTGGTGCAGCAGCGACTTGAAATTGGTGTAGAGAATTAAAAAAAAGTGGAATATTGAATATAATAAGTATTACTATTGCATATATATATTATACATAAACGTATTGTAGACATATATTAGAAAATAGTTTTGGTTAATTATTAGTCAGAGGCAGGATTTTAGAGTAAGTTAGTTCCGGACGCCGTCCCCGAGTCCCCGAGGCCCCGACTTACATGTGCGCGCGTGTGCGCGTGCGTACGTGCGTGTGTGTGTGGTTGCGTGCGGTGTGATTATATGTATACTGCAACATGTGGTGTTGCACCCCGCAAGGGAGCAAGGGGAAGAAGATAAAACAATCGTTAGGCCTTATTTAGGATGGTACATACATGTTGGGTGGGGGTGGGGGGGGGGGGTTATATAGTCCACCGGGTATTGTCTTTCATGGCCAATCTAACCCACGTCTGATTACAATGCTTCTTCCGTAAACACAATGCACTATCAAAGTCCAATGAGCGATAAGACGGCTGCATTAAGTGCATCTGTTCCTTGTGTGCTCACTGACTGCGTGGCGTGTTGACACGGGGCGAACAACGACGGTTGAAAATCGGCTGCGACGTTGTCACTAAGTGAAGCACCGAGATAATAAGATGGTAAGTCTGACTATTGTACGATATTACACATGTCAACAAAAACGTCCAGTTCGCACAGAACAACGTTTCCCAATGTGGGTTACGCGAAAGTTTTCAAGGGGATACAAAGATAGTTGGCTGAAACTAATGTCAAGTAGGCCCTACAACAATGTTGCCACCTTTTGTGGACCATGAAGGAGAACACTTGTTTTTGTAATATTAACAATGCTAGTAGAACATGTCGTCACCACACATGCTTGTCATATGCGATGAAGTCGTTGCTGTCAATATCCTCCCCGTGGGGGCAGGAATATCACAGATTTTTACCCCCATTTTCGCCAATTGGGTCCGTATTCACACAAAATTGCTGCGCAGGCTTACACGAGAATTTACGCAGATGTGGTGGAAAACCATCGTAACTACGAAAGTTCGTAAATTATTATTCTAGAAGGACATACAGTTGTTATTCTCGAAGGACATACATTTATTATTCTCGAAGGACATAAAGTTGTTATTCTCGAAGGACATACAGTTGTTATTCTCGAAGGACATACATTTGTTATTCTCGAAGGACATACAGTTATTATTCTCGAATGACATACAGTTATTATTCTCGAAGGACATACAGTTGTTATTCTCGAAGGACATACAGTTGTTATTCTCGAAGGACATACAGTTGTTATTCTCGAAGGACATACAGTTGTTATTCTCGAAGGACATACAGTTGTTATTCTCGAAGGACATACAGTTATTATTCTCGAAGGACATACAGTTATTATTCTCGAATGACATACAGTTATTATTCTCGAAGGACATACAGTTATTATTCTCGAAGGACATACAGTTGTTATTCTCGAATGGCATACAGTTATTATTCTCGAATGACATACAGTTATTATTCTCGAAGGACATACAGTTATTATTCTCGAAGGACATACAGTTATTATTCTCGAATGACATACAGTTATTATTCTCGAAGGACATACAGTTATTATTCTCGAAGGACATACAGTTGTTCTCAGTTAAGGTACTTCGTAACTAATTAGTTATTTATGGCGATATTGCGACAATATGTTCGAACATCTCAGCACTGCGCTCGAGGAAGAAGA
>OY759271.1:39613752-39743752 GCA_963662155.1 Lamellibrachia columna | reverse complement strand
TACGTATCAATCGCTGTAATTGTCTTGTTAACCGCTAGCAAGCATAGCGGCAGACGTAACTAAACACTTTCTCAATAACTTGATTTGAGATTTGCATCAAATACACGTTTGCAACCATCAATGTTTAAAGAATATCTTTGTTTAAAGAATATATTTTACGCAGCTCGGCATCAGGTCTTATGGACCGCTCAATGCACTTCACACAACACCCCTGGCATAACTCCCCATTCCTGTTTCCAACTTAACTTGAAGTATTTGGCCACGCTGCCATTACTATTCGTTGCCATATTTCAACCACGATCTACAGTCAACTACGCACGTACAAGCAGTTGATATAACACACTATAATATATATATATATCGTGGCCGAATGCTATATATTATATATATATATATATATATATATATATATATATATATATATATATATATATATATATATATATATATATATATATATATATATATACAAGCAGTTTATATAACATCGGCACTGTTAATTGTAAAAAGTCGCAGTGGTTTGTAACAGAAGCCACCAAAATCACTGACTTTTCTAAGCGGGAATGCCATTTAACCACAAGCCCAAGAAAGACACGTTGGCGCATTCACCTCGTTCCACCCGATACACCATGGAGATCCACCCGATACACCATGGAGATCCACCCGATACACCATGGAGATCAACCCGATACACCATGGAGATCCACCCGATACACCATGGAGATCCACCCGATACACCATGGAGATCCACCCGATGCACCATGGAGATCCACCCGATACACCATGGAGATCCACCCGATACACCATGGAGATCGACCAACTCTACTGAATAGTATGCTAACTCATCATCGTGTAGTTCAAAGAGCCGCTGAATCTTCCCATAAGATGACACTCCTACCAACCGCAGACCGCCTCTGGCCTGAACACCGGAAATAATCACAGCTGGAGACACAGAACATCTTAAGAAGAAAGTCCACGTCTTGGTGCCTGGTGTCAGCACCCACACGCAGAATGGAGAGGGATAGCGGCCAAGTAAAGAAGAAAGTCCACGTCTTTGTGCCTGGTGTCAGCACCCACACGCAGAATGGAGAGGGATAGCGGCCAAGCAAAGAAGAAAGTCAACGTCTTGGCGCCTGGTGTCAGCACCCACACGCAGAATGGAGAGGGATAGCGGCCAAGTAAAGAAGAAAGTCAACGTCTTGGTGCCTGGTGTCAGCACCCACACGCAGAATGGAGAGGGATAGCGGCCAAGTAAAGAAGAAAGTCAACGTCTTGGTGCCTGGTGTCAGCACCCACACGCAGAATGGAGAGAGATAGCGGCCAAGTAAAGAAGAAAGTCAACGTCTTGGTGCCTGGTGTCAGCACCCACACTCAGAATGGAGAGAGATAGCGGCCAAGTAAAGAAGAAAGTCAACGTCTTGGTGCCTGGTGTCAGCACCCACACGCAGAATGGAGAGGGATAGCGGCCAAGTAAAGAAGAAAGTCAACGTCTTGGCGCCTGGTGTCAGCACCCACACGCAGAATGGAGAGGGATAGCGGCCAAGTAAAGAAGAAAGTCAACGTCTTGGTGGCTGGTGTCAGCACCTACAAGCAGAATGGAGAGGGATAGCGGCCAAGTAAAGAAGAAAGTCCACGTCTTGGTGCCTGGTGTCAGCACCCACACGCAGAATGGAGAGGGATAGCGGCCAAGTAAAGAAGAAAGTCAACGTCTTGGTGCCTGGTGTCAGCACCCACACGCAGAATGGAGAGGGATAGCGGCCAAGCAAAGAAGAAAGTCAACGTCTTGGCGCCTGGTGTCAGCACCCACACGCAGAATGGAGAGGGATAGCGGCCAAGTAAAGAAGAAAGTCAACGTCTTGGTGCCTGGTGTCAGCACCCACACGCAGAATGGAGAGGGATAGCGGCCAAGTAAAGAAGAAAGTCAACGTCTTGGTGCCTGGTGTCAGCACCCACACGCAGAATGGAGAGAGATAGCGGCCAAGTAAAGAAGAAAGTCAACGTCTTGGTGCCTGGTGTCAGCACCCACACTCAGAATGGAGAGAGATAGCGGCCAAGTAAAGAAGAAAGTCAACGTCTTGGTGCCTGGTGTCAGCACCCACACGCAGAATGGAGAGGGATAGCGGCTAAGTAAAGAAGAAAGTCAACGTCTTGGTGCCTGGTGTCAGCACCCACACGCAGAATGGAGAGGGATAGCGGCCAAGTAAAGAAGAAAGTCAACGTCTTGGCGCCTGGTGTCAGCACCCACACGCAGAATGGAGAGGGATAGCGGCCAAGTAAAGAAGAAAGTCAACGTCTTGGTGGCTGGTGTCAGCACCCACACGCAGAATGGAGAGGGATAGCGGCCAAGTAAAGAAGAAAGTCAACGTCTTGGTGCCTGGTGTCAGCACCCACACGCAGAATGGAGAGGGATAGCGGCCAAGTAAAGAAGAAAGTCAACGTCTTGGTGCCTGGTGTCAGCACCCACACGCAGAATGGAGAGGGATAGCGGCCAAGTAAAGAAGAAAGTCAACGTCTTGGTGCCTGGTGTCAGCACCCACACGCAGAATGGAGAGGGATAGCGACCAAGTAAAGAAGAAAGTCACGTCTTGGCGCCTGGTGTCAGCACCCACACGCAGAATGGAGAGGGATAGCGGCCAAGTAAAGAAGAAAGTCAACGTCTTGGTGCCTGGTGTCAGCACCCACACGCAGAATGGAGAGGGATAGCGGCCAAGTAAAGAAGAAAATCAACGTCTTGGTGCCTGGTGTCAGCACCCACACGCAGAATGGAGAGAGATAGCGGCCAAGTAAAGAAGAAAGTCAACGTCTTGGTGCCTGGTGTCAGCACCTACACACATAATGGAGAGGGATAGCGGCTAAGTAAAGAAGACACCTACATAAAAAACAGGATGTTTACTGATGGGACCAAAGAGGTATTTTCAGTGACAAAAGTAAAAACTTTCTAGAGACAAATATTCAAATCAACTGTTTCGTTGTCCTGCCGTCATGTTGCTTTGAAAGAGTTGACTGATGGGGATAGGATCCAAAATTACACTTCAAACAATTAAACAGGGACAATAAAATGGTAATTTAATTTCTGGGGCCAGGTCTACACATGTGTTCTTGCTAAGTCGTGTTGAATCTTGCTACGGGTTAGGTAGGATACAGGTGAATCCAGGATGTGAAACGGGTGGTTTTGTTAAGCAGATAAGGACAAACAGCGCACATTGTTTGCCACACACGAAAACATCTGAATGTTGCCAAAATGTTTACTTATTCAGAATGTACTCATTGTGATCAGTGCCTCCGACTGCAGCGCACGAGCTGGTCTACACACAGACAACAGACAACAACTTAATACTACTTGGATGACTTCCTTGTCCACTTGCCCTCTGGAGCTTGTAGCCTTGGACGACTTCCTTGTCCACTTGCCATCTGGAGCTTGTAGCCTTGGATGACTTCCTTGTCTACTTGCCATCTGGAGCTTGTAGCCTTGGATGACTTCCTTGTCCACTTGCCATCTGGAGCTTGTAGCCTTGGATGACTTCCTTGTCCACTTTCCATCTGGAGCTTGTAGCCTTGGACGACTTCCTTGTCCACTTGCCATCTGGAGCTTGTAGCCTTGGATGACTTCCTTGTCTACTTGCCATCTGGAGCTTGTAGCCTTGGACGACTTCCTTGTCCACTTGCCATCTGGAGCTTGTAGCCTTGGATGACTTCCTTGTCTACTTGCCATCTGGAGCTTGTAGCCTTGGATGACTTCCTTGTCCACTTGCCATCTGGAGCTTGTAGCCTTGGATGACTTCCTTGTCCACTTGCCATCTGGAGCTTGTAGCCTTGGATGACTTCCTTGTCCACTTGCCATCTGGAGCATGCCACCGGATCTTAAAGACGACGCGTCGACGCACAGGACGCCAGTGCAGCTTTATCATTACGTGGTGTTACGTGGTTACAGCGACTAGTTTTCGTGTTTGTGTTTATTCGCACATGTTTTGTAGACATCAATCTTGATTCTGAGGGATGATGTCAGTCAAACACAACAGGAAGTTACAATAGTCCAGTCGCGATGTGACGGTGCCATGTATTAGTGTTTTTGTAGCGTTGAAAAAACTTGCACGTCCCCAACTCTGCAAACCGAATCGACTCGCTGCACTATCACTGGTCATAGTGCACTCCCAGATTACGAAAGGAAGTTGCCTGCTGCATATGACGTTCGCCGACTGAAACAGCTATGTTTGGCAACGATTTCCGTCCGTATTTTCAGGTGAGTACGTTTTAAAATCTTTCCATCTTATAATCTTTTAATGTTAGCATGTTCTTCGTAAGCCAAGTGCGAACATTCATGATGCTTTTCCTTCAAAAGCGCAACTGTTGCTAATCGCTCTTCAAGGTAATTGAGCGAGACATATAACTGGGTGACGTCAACATAGAAATGCACATCCAGTTGATTATATCGGATGTCAACCCTAAGTGGCCGTGTATAGAGCGAGTACACTTTCTGGCCAAGCACTGGTCTTTGTGGAACGCCATATGCGAGTAGGCCGTCAGCCAAGGCAGCGTCACCAATGATGACTTGTTGATTTCGCTATCGCACATTAGACCAAATCCATTTTAGAGCGTCTCCGGAAATGCCAAGTTAGTGTTCAATACGTTCGACAAGGATAGGTTGATTGGAGAATGTCGCTTTTGATCTTGGCATTTCAGTTGATCGAATATTGTTCCCTGTATGCAGACTGTTTTCTCGCAGATATCAACAACCTGATCGATTATTTTTGAGATGAACGATCGGTTCGACACTGGTTGGTAATTGTTCAGTATGTTTGGATCAAGATGTGCTTTTTTCAGGCGCGGTCTCTGTGAATCTGTTCGTTCCGTGTAAGTAATGCAACGTATTGCAACAGTAAACAATATATATACCATTACTTAGAAAGAATTACAGACCAGTGAGTTTAACGTCAGTGATTTGTAAACTATTAGAAAGGTTAATTAAATACCATATGGTGGACTTCCTATTTAAGCATAAATGATTAAATTCATCTCAACATGGATTCCTTAAAGCGAGGTCATTCTTAACAAATATGTTGTTTTTTGGAGAAAAAAAATCACTAAGTGGATAGACGTGGCATCGCCAGTAGATATTATCTACTTAGATTTTCAGAAAGCTTTTGACAAAGTTCCACATCAAAGATTACTACTTAAATTAAAAGCCCATGGTATCGGGGATAGCATAACTGACTGGATAGAACAATGGCTGACTGACAGAAGACAATGAGTTGTAGTAGATGGAGAAGTTTCAAATTGGAAATCGGTTTTGAGTGGGGTACCTCAAGGATCAGTGTTAGGACCTATATTATTCTTAATATATATATATCAATGACAACGACAGTATAACAAGTAACGTACTGAAATTTGCGGATGACACAAAACTGTTTAGAAAGGTTAATACTGATGGTGATAAACAACATTTACAAAACAATCTGGACAGATTAGTGCAATGGTCTGAGAAATGGCAGATGTTGTTAAATTTTGGGAAATGTAAATGCCTACATACAGGACATGGGAACGTGGATGTACACTATAAAATTGGATATACTGTTCTGGGTACTACTGTAAAAGAAAAGGACTTAGGAGTTACAATAAGCGCTGATATGAAAGTTTCAGAGCAGTGTGGTATTGCAGCTTCAAAGGGTAATCAAATTCTTGGATTGATTAGAAGAAACATAACATACAAGGGAAAAAAGTTAATTATACCTCTTTATAAAGCAATAGTTAGACCTCATTTAGAACTGTATACAAGCATGGAGACCATATCGTAAGAAGGATATAGGTACGCTTGAACGCATACAAAGGAGAGCAACTAAAATGACTCCAGAACTTAGAGACCTTAGTTATGAAGAACGCCTGAAAGAATGTGGTTTAACAACTCTAGAGACAAGGAGGTTAAGAGGAGATCAGTTTGAAGTTTTTAAGATATTGAATGGGTATGAAAATATTGATAGAAATGTGTTTTTCTCACTCAAGAAGGATAGCAGAACTAGAGGACATGAGGTAAAATTGGTAAAGGATCAATGTAGATTGGACATCAGGAAGCACTCGTTCTCACAGAGGACAATAAATGAATGGAACAAATTGTCTACAGATTGTGTAATTGCTAGCAGCGTGAATATGTTTAAAAACAAGGTTGACACATATCTCAGGAGGGCGGGTTATAAGTAGATGAACATTGTTTGACTCTCGATAAGCCAATGGCTTCCTTGTCCACTTGCCATCTGGGCCTTTGGCTTGGATGGCAAATCTTGTTAAATCTTGTTAAATATACAACATCGAGCTATTGGTAACAACCACAATTGTCAGATAAATCCGCATCGTCAGTTGTATGAGCTCATTTCAACGATACACTGGCGGAAAGCATGCCCAGTTCGGTTGTTTTATTTACTTTTGCTTGTTCAACGTGAAATTAGTCGTCGGACCGATGCAGCCATCTTTAACACATTTAACAATTTACAAGATTGCCACTCAAAGAAACAAGCTCCAGAGAACATGTAGACAATCAGTTTCCTACTTCAGTAAAACACAATGCGCTAACAAAGTCCAGAGCGTGCGATAAGACGATAAGACGATAAGACGGTGTATTCTCGTTTTGGTTCGCAAAACTTACTCAAACCAGAAACTATCGTCAACACCGGTACGTTCACCAAGGCAGTTGCAGCAGAAGCTTTGAAGAATATAAACACAGCTTATATTTCCTATTTTTCTGGAGGCCGTCGGTGACTACACTCAGTTAAAAACTTTAGCATACAATAACCTGCATTTAGGATTAGCCCACTGCTTTGTTTCAAAATGTATTCGTTACCCTTTTAGTGGTCGTGCACAAAGGAATAACATTGGACATGCTTTGTTTCAAAATGTATTCGTTACCCTTTTAGTGGTCGTGCACAAAGGAATAACATTGGACATGCTTTGTTTCAAAATGTATTCGTTACCCTTTTAGTGGTCGTGCACAAAGGAATAACATTGGACATGCTTTGTTTCAAAATGTATTCGTTACCCTTTTAGTGGTCGTGCACAAAGGAATAACATTGGACATGCTTTGTTTCAAAATGTATTCGTTACCCTTTTAGTGGTCGTGCACAAAGGAATAACATTGGACATGAAAAAAGAGGTGATTTAAGAAGAAAAAATAACTTGTTTTCAGGTTTTTGATACTGCTACAACCCGACACATACGTTTGTGTGGAAGTGATTCCAAATTAGAAACATTTAATCATGCAAGATATTTTTGGCGTATTTTGGTTTGTTTTACAAAACAGTTTAACCATGTTAAGCATCGCTTATTCGGGTAAACTTAAAAACGAGGCATACGAAGTGAAATCGCCTGGTGTGATCATTCCGATAATGCTCTGAATTTAAACCTAACTTAGAAGTTCACCTTCAGATAGACACAAGACACGATTGTAGCAATTAAATACACTTTTTGTACATTGGTTCAGTAGTTCAACATCGGCGAATAAGCTCTGCTTTGGACAATGGCGTCGTTTGCGTTTACTACAATTGTTTGTTTGATCAAAAACCGCTTCCACAGTAAATTGTATGTTTTCTACTTTGAACATCGTGTAAGAAGGATTGCTAACCACTGAACAAAGTAGCTTTCTTCAAGGAGTTTAAAATTGCACAAATAAACATAATATATATATATATATATATGTATATATATATATATATATATATATATATATATATATATATATATATATATATATATATATATATATATATATATATATATATATATATATATATATATATATATATATATATAGACATATATTACGTTTATTTGTGCAATTTTAAACTCCTTGAATAAAGCTAACTTCTTGTACGGAATAATTGATAACAGTTGTGTTCAGTGGTTAGCAATCCTTCTTACACGATATATATATATATATATATATATATATATATATATATATATATATATGTATGTATATATATATATATACATATATATATATATATATATATATATATATATATATATATATATATATATATATATATATATATATATATATATATATATATATATATATATACATATATATATATATATATATTATATATATGTACAGCTGGAACTACTTGGGGATCCAATCCGATGAGGTCTAGCTGGCCAAAGAAAAATAACAAATGGGTGGACGTCATCAGTGTCATTCTTTATGGGCCACCAGAACACAGTCTGCTCATTTGTAGTGAGCTGAAAAAAATTAACATGACTGTGATTATGATAAAAACAATTTTATTTGATATGTAATTTGCTGTACCAATATTCATTCAGGGATTTCCAATATTCAAAACATATAGGTTCTAACTTCTACATTGATTAAAAAGGTCTACTTATTTTGTTTTCGTTAACAATTATTTCCAGGCTCATTAAATATGCTTTCAAAGTCGCCTGATGCATTACTGAAAACAGCCTTTTCACTTCTGCTGGATCAGGATGATCCATTTTGTAATTCTGTAAAAATAAACTAATTTCAGAACAATGTCCAACATGGACAGTGTAACACATTTTTTTGTGTCGGATATTCAAATAACCTTGCTACTTTGCATCATAATAAAATTTTACAACAATGATATTCACGTCCTAATATCATTAGCTGAACCATAATATGATGTCCTATTTTTTTAGTTGAAAAACTTCTTATCTCTAGCCAGTTTTAGGCAAGCCAAAAAAAATGTAACAACAAATCAGGTCTTCTCTTAGAAAACAAAAACATTGTATTGTTCGATAACAAAGGTACATTATCTAAATGGAACTGATACTGTTAGTACTTCTCCTTTGAGCCAAATAAATAATAGGGGATAATATCATGACACATCAAAAGCAGTCCAAAACGTGTTCATTTAAAACGTCTAATGCAAAAAACAGATGCATATATATTATGCACATGGTGTGGGCAGCAAAAATCATATGAACTCATTTAGCTGGTTGAGGGAGATAATATTCTGTTCGTGGTTCTCCACACAAAAATGTCAGGCAATTTCTTTCGTTTGTATGAATTTACTTGATATTCAGATATAATACCTGTGACCCTTTGAACAATTTACACTTAGATCAAATTATTTCAGTACAGACATCTGAAAGGCACGAGTCAACATGTGCAAAGAAAATGGTAAACAGCTAAGCTTAACATATCTAAATATTTGGGGTTTGTCTTTTGTTTGATACGGGTACTTAGCATAGTTTGTGGTGCCCTCTGCATGATAAAATAACATTAACAAAACCTCTGTATACTGCAGCCAACTATGAGTAGACTGCCAGCCAATTGTTGGCAAAATGATGATGTTTTGGACAATACAATGGTGAATTTTTTTCAAAAGTAGGCATCTTTTTGTGAGTATCTAGTTAATAACATGTAATATTACATGGCTCATGTAGTTTTACTGTGTTTTTAGTGCAATTTCAACCAAGAAAAAGATGGTTTATAACAGTTTAGTTTACTGACAGATGACTTCGTGCTCATAAAATATCTCATCTGCAACAATCCAATCTTACCATTTATAAGTGTCCTGGCCTAGTACCTATTTTTCTAAATTAAAATATTTTTCATACTAAAACATCTGGACATGTGCCATTTATCATATAATTGCAAATAAAATTAATTTAATGCAGCAAATTGATCGTTCTGGTACTTGTGTCGCTTATGTCGCGTCTGTCGCAGTGTGACAGACGCGACATTTTGAGGGACGGAATTGATAAATCCTTTGCTACTTCATAACACCAACTCACTGATTAATGATTTTGTATCTGTGAATTACAAATGGTTCAAGCTGTGTGTAGCATATTTTTTTCATATTTTTCTCCCTCTTACTTTCTGAGAAAATAGGGTATGACAGACGCGATTTAAGGGGACGGAATTTTTTTCATAGTTTTCCACTAAGAAAATCTGTATGACTTTTAATGTTTGTTCAATTTCTTCTTTTTGTAAATCAATTGAGGACGGGCTGTAAGGCAGAAACAAGTTTGCCACTTACCTTTTTTTAGACAGATCGTGATACAGCTACCGCTCAAAACTGTCGTCCCTTGAAAAACAACGCCACCTCAATAACTCGGCAATGGGTGGGAGTAGGCAATTAATTTTTTCACTAAAATATAACTTTGGTATATATTCAACACAAAATATATAAAAGGAGGCATCCAGACCGCGTTATTTTTATTTTTACACATGAAATGCTATCGTCAAGAGTTTTTTTATTTCTATGCAAAAATACCCCAATTTTTAGGAATGGCTCAAATGGCTGTTGAAGAGGCAAATATTGATGAAACTTGCCAAAGTTATCTTTGCTGAAAGATAAGAATTTTTTTATCTCTAAAAAAAATTTAAAGTGGGATATTAATCTAAACAACCGAACAGCAAAGCTCACAAGTTTAGAAAATTAAATTGTTCCATTTTTCGTGACTTCGCTCATATGCATTTGCACCGACATAGTTTTAGTGGTTAATATGTATAACATATCCCTATAGTCACTTTTTGTTCCATGGTGAATAAAAAAACAATTATCTTAGAACAGCCCAGCTAATGCAATGAAATAGCAGACAGATTAGGGATTATGTTATTAGCAAAGACTGGGTGTTTATTCACAAAGTCGTGACTGTTCATCTGCCTTGTCCATCTGTTTTACAGTTGCGAATGTCAATGGTGCAGGTAGTAGCAGCGATGGTCCTGGTGACTTCAGCTGAGGTTGGCGCCAATGGTAAGCATAGCTGTTGTAAATTTAGATCAATGATGCGTAGTACCTGCCAAAATCGCATCTCAGAAATATAGTTGTCATTGTACAATTCCCGTGCGAAACTTTGGCACTTGACACGCGCTATAGCTCCAGGTGAGGCACTTGGCTCTGATATTCCGTGTTACTGGCATATCTCCCAACGTATAATCTAACAGTATAGTTCGATTTGTTGCAGCTTACCGGGATATGTTCTGGATTGGCCACCAGAGTGTCAGATGTATAGACGTCGTGGAAGCGCTGTTGGGGAGGGTCAAGAGGTCAACGTCTCACGTTTTCGTGTACAGCATCAGTCACACGAAGTTACACTACAAGTATGTATGTGTCCCGAGGATGACATTCATGACGCACGCACGCACGCACGCACGCACGCACGCACGCACGCACGCACGCACGCACGCACGCACGCACGCACGCACACACACACACACACACACACTCATTTTGACATAATCTGTTTGTTACACAGGATGGGCAGCTGCTTTATTTCCGTGTGACTAGATATATTGATTCCTTAATTTGCCATAGTTTTCTTGGTGGAAAAGTTTAATTCCAACACGCAGGGGAATGTCTTACGACTGGGGAACGACCCCGCCCGGATACCGCGCCCGAGAAACCACGGAGGGGGACAACTGCCCGATCACGTGGCCGCAGCGTCCTTCAGGCTTCAGTTGGTGCTCCACCAATGATGTCGTCCGATTCGCCGACCAGTATGCCGACCGCTACGGCAATTACAGTCTCCTCTTCAACAATTGTCACCATTTCGTGAACCGGCTGGCGACCACGTTGGAATCGTCGACGTGTTCGACTCCAGGGAGGGGAGACGACGCGACCACCGGATTCTTCTCGGGGATCATCGACACCCTGGGCAGCTGGTGGACGGAATTCGAGGGCAGTGGCGAGGTGTAAGAACAGCCACATCAGAGAGGAGACCGTTGTGTAAATACTACAGCAGCGGCGAGGTTTTGTGTAGCCGTAGGTGTAGGTTCGTGTGCTAAATTGTACGACAGTTGTTAGCGTAGGTCAATATCAATATTTCGTGATTCCTTTGGTAGAATCGCAGTTTATTCACTGAACAACCTGGACGTTTTACAATATTGTTATTTGCACGTAGAAAATCGTGCTGTCAAGTAATGCTGGAATCGCTATCAGAGATCTTACTGTCTAATGTGTTCGCTCGAATCGAAACAGAGACCCCTGAAAGGTTTCCACAATAATACGTGATGGGTTTAAGTGAATAAGATCGCTGATTGAAACGTTGCCAATAGAGAAATCTGCTGAAGGAACCCTTTAAGCATAAGCGGTGCAGTTCGGTATTTACTGTCACACTATTCACAGTAACCGCATTTGGGAAGTCCACATCCCAATATGTTTCACTTTCATAATGTTGAATTAGTAGTAGCTGTTGTGTATCTAATAATGTTCTGTTATTGAAGTCACGCCACCTTCGGCGTTCTGCTGTGTTGGCATTGCAGCACGGACTGACTTAATTATTAATAATAAGGTTGCGTGGACTAGGAACGGCGACACAATGTTGTGATGCGTTGCACAATGTAGATATATGGGCTGCTATTCAACGGGTGGGATCCCTCTGCTGTCAGTTCTTTGGTTGTTATCATCATGGTCCTCTGGCGACATTGACAAATCGCGGTCACGACTCTCCCTCCGCGAGATCATCTTCGAGAACTGGAGGCAGCACAGAAGAAAGTTCAGGTGACCAATTAATTCAATCATTAATCTGGTTCCGCAATTCAATGATTCGCTCGTCTCGTTTCAGAATAATTTCGCGAACACTCAAACCTATTTAATCTCCCCAACATCACGATACCTCGTTTATGCAAATGTTTTATTTGCTTTTGATGAAATCATCGGACAAACTGTTATATTATTTTCGGCAAGGCTCCAGTTCTATATACTGTAACACAGAGCTATTCACACTTTCGCAAGTTACCCGATCTAACTGTCAAAGTCAAAATGTTTCGATGATTTTAACAAAAGTGTACATTCTTTTATTAAACAAACTGTGCATATTACATGAGCTAATCGCACATTACATATTTCAACATCGACGAATCTAATACGTGATGTGCTAAATAAGGTATAGAAGCAGCTCTAACAGAAGCTCTAACAGCAGCTGATTATAAGGAAGCGTTAGAACCAAATCAACTGAAGAAACGAATACGCAGCAAATACAGAAGAAATACAGTGCAACATAGCCAAATAATAATCACTCGTAGCAGCAGAAGGAACAGTGTAAGTAGCAGAAGGAACAGTGTAAGTAGCAGAAGGAACAGTGTAAGTAGCAGAAGGAACAGTGTAAGTAGCAGAAGGAACAGTGTAAGCAGCAGAAGGAACAGTATAAGTAACAGAAGGAACAGTGTAAGCAGCAGAAGGAACAGTATAAGCAGCAGAAGGAACAGTATAAGCAGCAGAAGGAACAGTATAAGCAGCAGAAGGAACTTCAAAATGGATATGTTTTATTCATTCTACCAAAGTCGAAATATTTGACCATTCCAACAGCGGCACAAAACCTAGCAATTAAACTATTGAAACATTAGCAGAACCTCGCGTAAATCGGTTTGTTTGGCTTGCGAAACGATACAAAACACGGATATTTGTTTTCACTCGTTCTGGATATAACTGTATCCCCTTATTCATATTCAGTCATGACATTATAAAAAAGTTACATTAAATAATAATGTTAATTGTATAGGTATGAAATCATGTCGGTCTGGGAGACTGCCACTAAGACCATAATTTGGTCGATAACGTGACAGCCACCAATATAAAATTATAAATTAAACAATATAATTGAGTGAGGGATTAAATACAAATAACTAAGAGTATATGCTTAAATAAAGTGTAAGAATAAGACAATCAATATATAACATATATTATTATAATATGTGAGATGGTATGAAGAGTAAATAAGTTAGCAAACATTTAACAGCTATTAGTTATCATATAAGTGGCAAATATAACAATTCCGGATATTACAACTTGAGCTATATTGTGACAGAAAGAAATTCTTCGCATAGGAACTGAAACCTTGCGACGAGTGAGACTGAATTGTATCAATGATCAAGGCGGGGGTGTTATTAATGACATGGACAATACTAAGCCTGAGTGATTTCCTGGCAAGTTCAGTATTTGCCCTTTTTTGTATAATGTGTATGCACATCTTCATTTTTTCTTATTCCTAACCTTGAAAAATATTCAGGTAAATTACCATTTATGTATGTATGATACAATTTCAGTTGTTGTAATCTAATAATGTCTGTGGCCATTAAAATGTTAAGATATTTGAATAATGGCCCTGTTTGTGCATTATGAAATTTTACATGCTAGTTTATCAATATGATTTTTTCCAATTCAGGTGTTTGTTTATTGTGGATGGTGAAAAATCATATTAATAGTACTGGAATGAATGAATGAATGAATGGACCAGCGGCCTACTTTGTCTTTGCATTACTATCTGGTTTGATTGGGAATATCGGAACACGTCGGGAAATATGTGGACACTGTTTGATTTTATGTGGATACTGTATGATTTTACTGCCGAAATGTCTGGATAATTCTTAGCAACTGTGTCGATCTATCTTTTGAGCAGAGCTGTCTCGCCTTTGGCTTTGCATTGGTTTGCCCTTTGGCTTTGCGATTTTCTCGAAGCACAGTGCGCACAATGCGCACAGTGCACACAGTGCACACAGCTATTATTTAAAATCTATATATGCTGCAGTGTTTTAACAGTGTTTTAAATACTGAAACTGATGTCACACCCAAAATCATTGTTATTTGCCCAACTGCAACATACAAGCTTTTAGCATACGCAGATGTTCCGCGTTTCTGTGGAATGACAATGTTTGTTGATGTTCGTTTGGCCAGACTGACGTCATACGCCGATTTCATACGGACATTGCCGAGTGAAATGTAAAATCGCTTGGTGCTTCTTTGCCACTAATATAATTAGCTTTTCTTGAAGAATATTATTTGTTAATGCATTCCAAACTACTAATACAACTGTTTGTTATTATATATCACGATTTCTGGAATATTTGCATGTGATTTTTAACATATTCTATGATTACACTTTCATTGAAATCATAATGGCAACTGTCACAGACTACTTGGTGGTTTGCCAGATTAACCGTAAATTGTCAATAAAATATATGTGTCATGCATATAGTGAAATGTTGGTAGCAAGTGTGTCCTTACGTCGACGAAGAGCTGACGAAAATGAGTTGAATGCAACACAAGCACCACATACTTCTAAACCAACGAGGTGTGTATGCCAAATAAATATAATGTTTTAATTATAAACGATATTTCTTTTCGACGTTTAGCAATACTTCGAATATTCTATTCCCAATGCCAAGTTTGACTACAACAAGCAAGAGGAAACAAGAACAAAACGGAAGAATTCCTACCAAAACGAGATATTTGCAATTTGCAAATATACGGTTGTACATTAAATGGGAAACTCAACATAGGAAAAAGAAAGACGGTGTTTTTTTTAGAAAAACTTCTATCCTAATGTTTGAAATTTATAAAATATATTATGCATGTGTCCTTTTTCACCACATATTAATTTGACAGTAAAATTCAAACACCCTTTAACATATTGACAACCCAATAGACATCGACGTGACGGACTTACCCTGTCTAAGATGGGATCGCGGAGATAAGTGGCGTACGACTTGCGCCTGTGGTTAACGTCTCGGCTGAAGTAGCCTGTATTTCTGATGACTGGCATACGTAATGTCTTGAAGCCAGCTTTCTTCAGGCTAGTCTGATTACAAAAAAAATACAACATCCCGCGGTACGTCATTAAACAGTATCGCAAGCACAATATTTAAAGAACTAGTGTCGTTCCAGAACTTACTTACAGTGAAATAAACACGCTTATAATATGCCAGCCATATATGTATACTGTTTACTGAACGGGTCTTGTATGACCAACGCATTTTTATCTTTACGCTTGAACCTTCAAACATGCCTTCATAAGAACGGGTAAGATAAGGATAATACATGCAAGACTAACTTTTTATTTCAGAAGTAGTATTTGAGGTTTGAGTTGCTTCCGTTGCTTAGATACAACATAGTAATACTACGGTCATTTTAAGACGGTTCCACAGTGCAATACCTCATTAAAATAAAACAAATTTCTTCTCTGGTTCATATAGACAAATTCAGAATAAATTATACATATTGCAGCTTAATGTATTACATATATGAATGTAACTAGAAATAGCAGCAGTAAACGAATAAAACATTGATTTTTCCCTACAACACAAACAATATCAATATCATCTCACCTGACTAGTGATAGACGGCGATTCGCTCTCTACACGCGAATCCAGGAGGAAACGTATCCGGTGAAGCTTGTTTTGGAAGCCGATGTTAGACGCCGATACGTCAGGCGCCGAACACAACGCAGTCCCACGAGTGTTCCACGTGACAGGGGACGGGGAATTCGCCTCGTAATCATCGGACGGGGCGTGGGACGGGGTCCGATGTGAAGTGTTCGTGGACGTCGAGAGGGTGCGACTGCGGAAGGATCCGCTCCCAGACACCGCGTCAGTGACACGGGTGTAGATCGGGGAGCGAACAATCTGCAAGTGTTGACGTGGTGTGAAGAAAACCGTCCGTAACATGCATACACAGACAAAAGCACGCACGCACGCACGCACGCACGCACGCACGCACGCACGCACGCACGCACGCACGCACGCACGCACGCACGCACGCACGCACGCACGCACGCACGCACGCACGCACGCACGCACGCACGCACACACACACACACACACACACACACACACACCAATAATTTGGTTACCTTTTGAAGCTGCAATACCACACCGTTCTGAAACTTTCATATCAGCACTTATTGCTATTCCTAAGTCCTTTTCTTTTACAGTAGTACCTAGAACAGTATATCCCATATTGTAGTTTATATCTAAGTTCCCGTGTCCTGCATGTAGGCATTTGACATTTCCCAAAATGGAATAACGTCTGCAAATTTTTCAGACCATTTAACTAATTTGTCTAGATCATTTTGTAAATGTTGTTTATCACCATCATTGTTAACCTTTCTAAACACTTTTGTGTAATCCGCAAATTTCTGTTACCCTGCTTGTTATATTGTCGTCCAAGTCATTGATATATATTAAGAATAGTAAAGGTCCTAATAATGATCATTGTGACACCCCACCCAAAACTGATTTCCAGTTTGAAATGTCTCCATCTACTACAACACGCTGTCTTCTGTCGGTCAGCCATTGTTCTATCCAGTCAATTATGCCATCCCCGATACCATGGGCTTTTAATTTATGTATTAATTTTTAGGATCATGTCCTATATATATATATATATATATATATATATATATATATATATATATATATATATATATATATATATATATATATATATATATATATATATATATATATATATATATATATATATATATATACATACATGTAGTGGGCACAGTTTCGCATGCATATACGCACACAGACAGACAAACAGTGATGATAGGGAGAGGAGAAAGAGCCTACCGCGCTGTAGAGTGACCGTGATGGCTCACTGACAATGGTACCAGGGGAGACGGCAGAGGTTCGGCTTCGAATTGTGTCCAAAGACATCACAAGCCCCCGAGACCACGTGCGATATGTCTTCTTCTGCAAGACAAATTTTCACCTGTACCATACTTACATCACACATACACGAGAGAACGCATGCACACACGCATGCACGCACGCACACAATCATTCATGTGCAATTTCCGCACATTTCTCCTTATCTATCCTGTTTTCATTGTTCAATGTAAAAAGCGGCGCCAGAGATCTCCACGTTTCTTTATACCTTTGAGATGTATGAAACTTTGAGATGTATGAAACTTTGAGATGTACAAAACTTTGAGATGTATGAAACTTTGAGATGTATGAAACTTTGAGATGTATGAAACTTTGAGATGTATAAAACTTTGAGATGTATGAAACTTTGAGATGTATGAAACTTTGAGATGTACAAAACTTTGAGATGTATAAAACTTTGAGATGTATGAAACTTTGAGGTGTATGAAACGTTGAGATGTATGAAACTTTGAGATGTATGAAACTTTGAGATGTATGAAACTTTGAGATGTATAAAACTTTGAGATGTATGAAACTTTGAGGTGTATAAAACTTTGAGGTGTATACAACTTTGAGGTGTATAAAACTTTGAGGTGTATAAAACTTTGAGGTGTATAAAACTTTGAGATGTATAAAACTTTGAGATGTATGAAACTTTGAGGTGTATAAAACTTTGAGGTGTATAAAACTTTGAGATGTATGAAACTTTGAGGTGTATAAAACTTTGAGATGTATAAAACTTTGAGATGTATAAAACTTAAACTACACGAGAAGAATAAGTTACCGCTGTAATCACACATACTTGTAGAATATAGCATTATAAGATGTAGGAATACTTGTACTATTGTATTTATATTACTATGAAAAGGTACAAGGTAAAGGTATTTTCTTATATAGCGCGGTATCCAGTCCGTAAGACCGCTCAAAGCGCTTTACGCTTCACCCTCTGGCAGACTAGTTAATTCCAAGGCCATCTCAACTTATCTGGGAAGAATTCAGCCACGCTGCAATTACTGCGCGAAAACTATTCGTTCACATATCCACCACTGTCTGTATTGCCAGGTGTTCATTAATGCAGGTGAGTGAACTGTTCACAAGCGTGTGTGTATATCACTATGTGTGTAATCAGTAAGTGCGTACTAATAACTAATAACTAATAACATAAATATACACAATGATAATATATATATATATATATATATATATATATATATATATATATATATATATATATATATATATATATATATATATATATATATATATATATATATATATATATATATATATATATATATATATATATATATATATATATATATCAATGATATTGTAGATGATATAACAAGCAAAGTACTGATAATTATAGATAAAACATTTTTTTAGAAAGGTTAAAGATATCAATATATATATATATATATATATATATATATATATATATATATATATATATATATATACATATATACATAATTACAATGATCTCATTGCCATTGTAATTATATTGTATATATATATATATATATACAATATATATACATATATATATATATATATATATATATATATATATATATATATATATATATATATATATATATATATATATATCAATGATGTTGTAGATGATATAACAAGCAAAATACTGATAATTACAGATGATAATTTTATTTACAAAGGTTAAGGATATCAATATATATATATATATATATATATATATATATATATATATATATCAATGATATTGTAGATGATATAACAAGCAAAGTACTGATAATTATAGATAACACATTTTTTTAGAAAGGTTAAAGATATCAATATATATATATATATATATATATATATATATATATATATATATATATATATATATATATATATATATATATATATATATACATATATACATAATTACAATGATCTCATTGCCATTGTAATTATATTGTATATATATATATATACAATATATATACATATATATATATATATATATATATATATATATATATATATATATATATATATATATATATCAATGATGTTGTAGATGATATAACAAGCAAAATACTGATAATTACAGATGATAATTTTATTTACAAAGGTTAAGGATATCAATATATATATATATATATATATATATATATATATATATATATATATATATTGTAATTATATTGGATGTAATAGATATATATATATATATATATATATATATATATTTATATATTTGATATATGTAACCTTTCTATGATATATATATATATATATATATAATCATAGAAAGGTTAAAGATATAATATATATATATATATATATATATATATATATATATTACATCCAATATAATTACAATATATATATATATATATATATATATATATATATATATATATATATCCAATATAATTCTGGGGCGCGATGGCATACCGGTTAGAAGGCCGGACTCTCAATCGAGAGAACACGGTTTCAAATCCCACTGCGGTTTACCTTTGGCAAGTTTGATCACCCCACGTTGCCACAGTTCACTCAGCTGTATAAATGAGTACATGGCAATACAGACAGTGGTGGAAATGTGAACGATTAGTCTTCGCGAAATTGCTGCGTGGCTGAATGTTTCCCAGAGAAGTTGAGATGGCCTTGGAAAGAACAGGTTTGCCAGGGGTGAAGTGTAAAGCGTTTTGAGCGGTCCTACGGACTGGATACTGCGCTATATAAGAACTTGTTACCTTTACCTTTATAATTGCAATGACAATGAGATCATTGTAATTATATATATATATATATATATATATATATATATATATATATTTATTTATTTTAATTTTAGAAAGGTAAAAAATATCAATATATCTATAGATATTTGATATCTTTGAACTTTCTAAGATATATATATATATATATATATACATGTTTGATATCTTTGACCTTTCTAAGATATATATATATATATATATATATATATATATATATATATATATATATATATATATATATATATATATATATATATATATATATTATCCAATATAATTACAATATATTTCCAATATAATTACCATAATTTCCCTGATGTGATTTTGTAACAACATTGCTAGATGCAACTTATTAGACACTACGGGTCATTGGATCGAAATCACTTCCGTTCATGAATTCCACCGTAAAGTTGACAACATGAAATCTAAAAAACTATTAGCTATAACATCACAAATGACAACCACAATTGCTCTACTGAATAATATCGCTCATTAAAGAGAAATGTGTAATTTTGGGGTCAGAAGGCATTGCTCTGGTTATTTTCAGTCATTTGTCATCTCGATGTAGGTGCAGGTATTGATTTCCTGGCTAAAACACGTCTACATCCTATTAGGTTACATGTCGCCCAATGACTGGACGGCAGAATTCATGAACGGAAGTGACTTCAACTCAATGGCCTAAGGTATATAATAGTTCTCACGTATCTAGCCTGGGTGTAAAAAATATACAAGGGAAACTAGCGGACTTTTGATATGTTATTCAATATAGTATTTTACTACTATTCTGAAAAAATAGCTTTGTACTATTTATTTCCATGTTCAACCCTAACACACATGGACGTTACTTTCTAAAACTGTTATACACGCATACGCTAAAACTGTTATACATGCATCGCTCTGTCGACACTAGTCGAGTGTACGTAAATAGTGGTGCACGATCATATATCATTATTTATTAACTACATGGATAACGACATCAGTAATATAACATGCATAATTTAATTTGAAGGCAATTTCCAAAACCGCATTAAACATGCATTCATTTCGTTAGAAGCTTTCCGGTGGGTCTGACGAGCCTCTTCTTTGTAAAATAGCAATCCCATACAAGGCGAGTTGTCTCAACTATCGAAATTAACAGCGTGACGTGTGATTACTAAGACATCAGCCGATGACGCATACTAATAAATATATCACTGAAAACCGGGAATATATGTGTATTGATGTACACGTTTTTGTAATAATAACAACGTTAGAGGTATTGTTTTTCTGATAATTCGGAACGAAAACGTTCAAAATTATCAGTTTGTGTAATTCCGTTTGTACAATTACACGCTCGTGGTTTATCTTGTTGTGCTGGAATGAAACCAGTGTCTTTGAATGTGTCACAAGCGGCCCATCAACAACAACACGGCTTTTACGAGTGACCATTCTATGTCCACTTACATGAAATCGTCATTATTAACATCACAGTACGCATTCAAATTATGCGGCATGTTTATACAACATATGAGTGTCGTTTCCAAATGATAGCAGGCAACGCCGATAACGCATAGTTGAACATTTTAATTTAACATCTCTGTTCTGCCTGGTCGGCAATGCATAGGTTCACAAGACATTCGTTTCAACCAATGGCGTTTCTCGGTCACGTGAGACATAGAGTAGCTGCCAATCAGAAGACGACGACGACGACAACGACGACAACGACGTGGTCATTGCTGCACACTAGTCCGATGACTACAAGACCACGGGGGATGATCCCGCTGCAGCTATGCCCAGTGGACATCACTTTGACGGCAGCTCGGGTCTGGGTGTTAGCGGAGGTAGAATTCTGTTGCTGCAACGGAATGGGGATAAATGTGAGGCGATAGTATCCATCATGGGTCAACATATTTAGAAACTTGTCTCGACTGTGTAAATTCACGCAGCTGTATAAATGTGATTGTATTGAATGGAAGTAAAGGCATCACTGCAAACAGCGTTCGCAGAGTAAAGTTCTGCAATGTATGGATGGACGAGTTATACAGAGGGTGATTTCGTTAATTATGAAAACAGCACTTTATTTGTTGCGAACTGAAACCTCTGATTATTTATTTATTGCAATGTGTGCGTGCGCGCGTGCGTGCGCGCGTGCGTGCGTGTGTGCGTGTGCGCGCATCATTTCTCGTGAAACATCAAGCGATTTACAAATTAGAATTAACATGCAGTTATTTTGTGAATTGATGAGATGAGGAGACGTATATTAATTATCGGTGAAACCCATTTTACATGCGAGCCCACTCACCGGACGGGTTGCGGTGACAGTGGCGACGACGGCGGTGGAGTACTCTCTCGAGGCGGTGAACTGTGGTGAGCGTTGTGGTTTTTGTTGTCGACGTTGCTGGGAGCGACGCGTGCACCCGAAGTCAGGCCCGATGATACCTGCTTCACAAAGTCCGACGGGGAGCTCTTCTAAACACGAGAAACGGGCGGGTCGTTGAGTGTCACGTGGAACACAGATCTCGCACTACCAAGCAGGTGACCCGCACAAGAACCCGGATGTTTTTTGGCCGAAACGGACGCGCAGATTGCGATCGGTTCGATTTCTGTCGGTTGCCGAATTTTGTCAGGAGTAATACAGTGACGAGGCACGGGGTAATTTCGCGCGCAGACTTGGAAAGGCAAATCTGGGTGTCGGGTGGCAGCACTGGGTCGGGTGCACGCTACGCAACTAGCAACAAAACATGGCTATCATATCGACCTGCATAAAATGATACGGTTGCACGCGGCATCAGTCTCCATGGCAACTCTCGATAAGGTAATAGCTTTCCTGTCCACCTGATATGTGGGTGTTTGCTTTGGATGGCAGTCTTGTTAAATCTTGTTAAATCAAATTTACTTTCCGTCTCAGTACGTATTGGCGTCGGCGAGGACGAAATGGTGAACTCAAAGTATGGAGGACAATATATGCGAACCTCATAAGTTCATTGTTTGCATATTTTACTTAAAATAAGGCAATGTGAGGAACTATTAATATTCCACCGAAAGGAGAGAATTTTTTTTGGTGCAAGTGGTTCTTGAACGATGTATATGTGCCTCAACAATAATCGTGTTTGACACCGTCCCCGTTCTACGAACAACAATCGTGTTTGACACCGTCCCCGTTCTACAAACAACAATCGTTTTTGACACCGTCCCCGTTCTACGAACAGCAATCGTTTTTGACACCGTCCCCGTTCTACGAACAACAATCGTGTTTGACACCGTCCCCGTTCTACGAACAACAATCGTTTTTGACACCGTCCCCGTTCTACGAACAACAATCGTGTTTGACACCGTCCCCGTTCTACGAACAACAATCGTGTTTGACAACGTCCCCGTTCTACGAACAACAATCGTGTTTGACACCGTCCCCGTTCTACGAACAGCAATCGTGTTTGACACCGTCCCCGTTCTACGAACAGCAATCGTGTTTGACACCGTCCCCGTTCTACGAACAACAATCGTGTTTGACACCGTCCCCGTTCTACGAACAACAATAATTTTTGACACCGTCCCCGTTCTACGAACAGCAATCGTGTTTGACACCGTCCCCGTTCTACGAACAACAATCGTGTTTGACACCGTCCCCGTTCTACGTACAACAATAATTTTTGACACCGTCCCCGTTCTACGAACAGCAATCGTGTTTGACACCGTCCCCGTTCTACGAACAACAATCGTGTTTGACACCGTCCCCGTTCTACGTACAACAATCATTTTTGACACCGTCCCCGTTCTACGAACAACAATCGACGTTTCAAAAATACTTATTCGACACATTATGCCTTCCTCCTCCATACACCTGTTTCTATGTGTCATAACATTTACCATGTATTTACCATGTATTTACCATGTATTTACCATGTATTTACCATGTATGTCAACTGTTGGAGTTCCGGAGAAGACGGTTTGTTTTATGCGCATGGAACGTATAAAAACTTCCATGTTACGTTGTGAAAATGCGTTTTTGATGTTCTGAAAGAATTGTGAGTATTAAACGTCGAGTTATGTCGGACACTGCAACCCGGGTGCATTCCGGTCACATGTAGGCCTATACCTTCTCCAAAACTTGTTCGCTCATTTTTTTTTCGAGGCTCGCCCTCTGAACCGACGAGTGACGTAGACAGAGACCCTTAGAACTCCAGACGCTCTGTAGGCGCTCGGTGCGGGGTAGGGCAATATTCATGCCGGAAGTGTCCCCTGCACTCGCCATAGGACCACCCATGCCGGGCTCTCGCGGCACTATTATGATCACGTGTTTGTCCGTTCTTCCGGGCTGCAACATGCGCGCGCAGGTGGCGAAAACAGCAATGCCAGCAATGCCAGCTAGAGGAAAGAGGAAAGAGGAAAGATGAAAGAGGAAAGATGAAAGAGGAAAGAGGAAAGAGGAAAGAGGAAAGATGAAAGAGGAAAGAGGAAAGAGGAAAGAGGAAAGAGGAAAGAGGAAAGAGGAAAGAGGAAAGAGGCTGACCACAAGTTGGCCGGTTTCAGTTATCTTATTCGTCAGGAAATAACAGTTTTCAGTCAGCAGGGTTATTTTTCATAATGCCATAATAAGATGGCATTATTAGGCGTAGACTTGTGATTTTGACCAAACGTGTTCAATACAATACAATACATTACAATACAATACAATACAATACAATACAATACAATACAATACAATACAATACAATACAATACAATACTCGTTTACTTAGACCCATCATCATTTGCACTTTACAAATATACTGGAATACATCAGCAACATTGTCATATAATTTACATATTAAACAACGCATTATTTATTTGAGAATGCAAAATAAAAATGTATGACATATATTGCATTAATTGGGTAAAATATATGCTAACATGTTGTAATCAAATTAAAGAAAAGCGCATTTCCAATATGGGCCCGGGAGACTCCTATTAAGGCCAACATTGATCGCTATCAGCGTGTTAACAATCTTGTGGCATTTGACGACATGTGGGGTTCACATGTTTTTATTGGTTAATCAAAACATGTGTGCAATCCCACATACATAACAATTCACGTTGGTGCGTGCGGTGCATAAGACGCCTCAACAAGACATAATATATCATGTTCTGTGCACGAACGAGGTGAGGCCGTTGTAAATTTGTCAGTGTGATGCGTAACACGCATTGAGATAATGCAATGAATCATAGCACACATAACGGCCACACAAGGGCGTGTAACCACTTACAATTAGTAACAGTCTCTCTATCTTGTTCGAGATGTAGCATGGACCAATAAAAGTCTCGCCGTTTGCAGCATTCTCAGCTTCTCCTGCATGCACGAGAAACAAAGTTGTTTGCTAGGATTAAAACTCCCTGCACAATGGCGAATCAGGTTCATTCATGTTGTTATTTGTTGTAGTGTGCGAACAGTTTTAAGTAATAGATCTATGCGCAGTAGGTGTAATCAAAGAGGGCGTGTCTTTGTTAAAATCATAAAATAAGAGACGTTGATCTTTAGATCGGGTAACTCGCGAACAGTTGAATAGCATTATACAGTATATAGAGCGCGACCACTGTTGCAGAATTGTACCAGTATCCGGTCAAAAATTATTTACGGTAGGCGCCTACCCTAACATTTAACTAACTGCGCATCGGTCTACGCATCGTAGTCGTAACATGAAATCAACACAAACGTTATACTATCGATTGAAACTACATCCTTATTGCCAAAATACAAATTATGCATGTCTTTGTAGAAGAACATTAATAAAAACCGGAAATATTATAAATTAAACGCACTTAAAGTAGCGGCCTCTGGCGGAAAACGTATGCTGTGGATTCGATACAGACAATTTAGTTCTGAACTCCTGTGATATCAAAATGGCAACCCCTAATTTAGTTCGGAACTCCTGTGATATCAAAATGGCAACCCCTAATTTAGTTCGGAACTCCTGTGATATCAAAATGGCAACCCCTAATTTAGTTCGGAACTCCTGTGATATCAAAATGGCAACCCCTAATTTAGTTCGGAACTCCTGTGATATCAAAATGGCAACCCCTAATTTAGTTCGGAACTCCTGTGATATCAAAATGGCAACCCCTAATTTAGTTCGGAACTCCTGTGATATCAAAATGGCAACCCCTAATTTAGTTCGGAACTCCTGTGATATCAAAATGGCAACCCCTAATTTAGTTCGGAACTCCTGTGATATCAAAATGGCAACCCCTAATTTAGTTCGGAACTCCTGTGATATCAAAATGGCAACCCCTAATTTAGTTCGGAACTCCTGTGATATCAAAATGGCAACCCCTAATTTAGTTCGGAACTCCTGTGATATCAAAATGGCAACCCCTAATTTAGTTCGGAACTCCTGTGATATCAAAATGGCAACCCCTAATTTAGTTCGGAACTCCTGTGATATCAAAATGGCAACCCCTAATTTAGTTCGGAACTCCTGTGATATCAAAATGGCAACCCCTAATTTAGTTCGGAACTCCTGTGATATCAAAATGGCAACCCCTAATTTGCGCCAGGCACTTCGTTAGATATGTGTATATAGAGATATAAAATAAATGAATATATTGGCCATGTTTTACTGAAATGATATTACTCCTTGTGAGTCAAATATTAAATATTGTCGGAAGTGAGCTAAAATGTTGTTTTTGTCAGCAACATAATAAAACATAAAATAATAAATGTTACCATTGTTTTTGTGAATATTCCGCATATTATGAAATTATCAAATGCAATATTCCTGCAAGTTTTATAATTGAATAGTAAATATATATCGTGTTATGACTGAATTTGATCAGAGCACCGTATTTTGCTGACGTACCTGTTACTGTGTCAGATTAAAAAAATAATTTGCACGGACCCCTCCCCCAACTAGTTTTACTTTTTGCGGTTTTTCGGGTCTAACGGATTTCAAACAATCTATTAGGTTTCATTACTCTGATTTCAGGGTAGGTGCCTAGTTGTTGACGTTAGATAGATTGTTTCGCAAAATGAGTTGATTACGAATTCTTTAGCTGCTCAGATATGAAACAAGTATGTAATGTGAAACGTGCATGTAATGTGAAATAAGTATGTAATATGAAACAAGTATGTAATGTGAAACGTGCATGTAATGTGAAATAAGTATGTAATGTGAAAAAAAACGTGCATGTACTGCGAAAAATGTGTGCATGTAATGTGAAACGTCTGTTTAGTATTAATCATGTATTTAATGTGCAACATGTGTACAATATGAAACGTTCAAATCATCTGAAACTGTATAACTACCTTCCGAAAAAAACTCAATATATTTATTCCACATTGCATTTCCACCATAAATAGTCGGTGGTCCCTTGTCGTAATAACGACCTTTGCGCGTCCCTGTTCGTGATTAGGCTACGACTAATGATTCTGATTGGTTGCGCCTCTGAGCTCAGTTCATTATAATTATTAAACATGTATGGAATGTGAAACATGTATGAAATGACAACCTTCTCTGAAAAGATCGACGCGCTCCTCTGCAATGTGTCAAGGCATCTGGTTGATGCATGATGTGATTGATCCTCTAATACGCTTCGAGGCTGCATCGCCGACAGACGTAAAAAGGATAGTGTTGGCTTCTACTGCTAAGCTATGCGAGTTTGACCCACTGCCGTCGTCTCTCTTGAAGCGGCATGTTGATGCTCTGTCTCCGATTCTTGCGCGCACAATGAACGCGTTTCTATCACCCGCCGTGGTTCCACAGTCCATGACGCACGCCGTTATAACACTAATACTCAAGACCCGTAGCGCCGACCTGAACGTGCTTACCAACTACCGCCCCATATCAAATATAAATATCGTTTGTGGCTAAGATTATTGAGCGCTTCGTCGTCAGGCAGTTGCAATGTTTCCTTGACGTTAACGGCATATATGCAGACCACCAGAATGCCTACAGACCCTGTCACAGTGCTGCTTTCGACGCTATAGACCACGCTGTACTGCTGCGGTGGCTGTACGGCTATGGCATCAGTGGCGAAGCACACGGGTGGCTGACGTCCGACCTCTAAGGCTGAACATATGTGGTGCGGGTCAAGAAAGGACTATCGCAGTGTAGCGTTATGAAGACCAAATTTCCGCAAGGGTCGGTCCACGGACCTATACTTTTTAACGCCTACATTGCACCACTGGTGCAACGCCAACACCTGTATGCGGCCGAAACGCAGCTGTACGTCGACTTCCCGCCAACTGATCATGTAGATGCGGTCATACGAATGGAGGGTTGTATCCGAGACGTAAAGACTTGGCTAGCCAACAATGGGCTCATCCTCAACGAGACGAAATTGCATGCCATTGTCATCCGGTCATCGAGTCTGCGCGCGCCAATAACCAGTACATGCATCGACATGTGGTGAGCTGGTGGCGACATCTGCAGTCGTCATGGATATTGAATTCGTCATTGACGCTAACCTCTCTATGGCGTCACAGGTTGCGAACGCATATCGGAGTGCATATTATGATCTAGTGCGAATTACACAGATACGGGACTCCATGATAGCCAGTATGCGCAAATGCCTAGTGCATGCATTTGTAACTCCTCGCAGTGACTACGGCAATGCGATGTTATTCGGCATACCAGACCGCCTCTTACACCGTCTGGACATGGTGCAGCGGTCGGCGGCACGAATCGTCCTCCAGATCTGACGAGGTGATCGACAATCGATGTCCGAGGTATTGAGGCAGTTGCATTGGCTTCTCGTGAAAAAGCGCACAGAGTACAAGGTATTAGTCCTTATACACTGTGAAGGAACACCGGTGTACGTCGCCTTGCTGATGAACCGTCATACGGCACGCCGCTCCCTACGCTCTGTCGGCGACCTACTTCTGCACGTTCCTCGTGTCAACCTCGAACAGTACGGTCGCCGAGCGTTGGCGTGCGCTGGCCCGACGCTGTGGAACGCTTTACCAGCCACAAAAACATACATTAAATACATTTTTATTTTAAAACTAACTTGTATGTTTTATACGATATAGTGTATATATATATATATATATATATATATATATATATATATATATATATATATATATATATATATATATAAATTCCCACGGTTTTTACAATTTTATGCATGTATGCCAAGCATTAGTATTTACAAAGTAGTGATCATTTTATATTATTTTATTGTCTGTTGTACTTTGCATTTTTAATCTTTCATATGTAATTTTAAAAATACTACTTTTATTTATGACCACACCCAGGAACGTGACATTAGCCCCTGATTTGATGGTGTTAAAATGAAGTTATTATTATTATTATTAAATGTGAAACATGTATGCCATGTGCAAAAGACGGCGTCACGTACCATGTACGAGAATGATGTCGTTCATATACGTGGGGTTGATGTCGAACATGATTATGTTCTCGCTGAAGCGACCACCCTCTGGTATCTCACTTTTCCTCAGATATAGCAGCGCTTTGTCGAGATATATATTAAGTTTCTCCAGATTTAACAGCTGCAACGAAACATTGGACAATTTTGTTGTGCAAAGCAAGAAGCAGAGGTCTCGAGGCTATCCTTGGTGCGAAAAGTTCACATTATATTATGATGGATCAAACTAATAATCTCGCGGAAGAATGAATGTAATGTAGATGCTTGTGGATTGGTGTGTTGTGTGGTGAGGTGTGTGTGGGTGGGGGTGGGTGGGTGGGTGGGTGGGTGGGGTGGTGTGTGTGTGTGTGTGTGTGTGTGTGTGTGTGTGTGTGTGTGTGTGTGTGTGTGTGTGTGTGTGTGTGTGTGTGTGTGTGTGTGTGTGTGTGTGTGTGTGTGTGTGTGTGTGTGTGTTCAACGGGGTTTATGTATATGCATCCACGTGTTCGTACATTCATGTAAATGAATACATTTGGTGGAAGGTATGACGCAATCCCACTTATACGACCAAGACGACCGTTTAAGAGGGAGACTACTGCACAACGAAGGTCACAAGACGAAGGCCACAAGAGGAAGCATACATGAAAACTGTTCTACGAAGACGAAGGCCACAAGAGGAAGCATACATGAAAACTGCACTTAGAAGACGAAGGCCACAAGAGGAAGCAGATATGAAAGCTGCACTATGAACACGAAGGCCACAAGAAGAAGCAGACATGAAAACTGCGCTACGAAGACGAAGGCCACAAGAGGAAGCAGACATGAAAACTGCACTACGAAGACGAAGGCCAGAAGAGGAAGCAGATATGAAAATTGCGCTACGAAGACGAAGGCCACAAGAGGAAGCAGAAATGAAAGCTGCACTACGAAGACGAAGGCCACAAGAGGAAGAAGACATGAAAGATGCGCTATAAATACGAAGGCCACAAGAGGAAGCAGACATGAAAACTGCGTTACGAAGACGAAGGCCACAAGAGGAAGCAGATATGAAAACTGCGCTACGAAGACTATGGCCACAAGAGGAAGCAGACATGAAAACTGCACTACGAAGATTTAACAAGATTTGCCATCCAAGCCAAAGGCCCAGATGGCAAGTGGACAAGGAAGCCATTGGCTTATCGAGAGTCCAACAATGTTCATCTAGTTATAACCCGCCCTCCTGAGATATGTGTCAACCTTGTTTTTAAACATATTCACGCTGCTAACAGTTACACAATCTGTAGACAATTTGTTCCATTCATTTATTGTCCTCTGTGAGAACGAGTGCTTCCTGATGTCCAATCTACATTGATCCTTTACTAATTTTACCTCATGTCCTCTAGTTCTGCTATCCTTCTTGAGTGAGAAAAACATATTTCTATCAATATTTTCATACCCATTCAATATCTTAAAAACTTCAATCTGATCTCCTCTTAACCTCCTTGTCTCTAGAGTTGTTAAACCACATTCTTTCAGGCGTTCTTCATAACTAAGGTCTCTCAGTTCTGGAATCATTTTAGTTGCTCTCCTTTGTATGCGTTCAAGCGTATCTATATCTTTCTTACGATATGGTCTCCATGCTTGTATACATTATTCTAAATGAGGTCTAACTATTGCTTTATAAAGAGGTATAATTAACTTTTTTTCCTTGTATGTTATGTTTCTTCTAATCAATCCAAGAATTTGATTACCCTTTGAAGCTGCAATACCACACTGCTCTGAAACTTTCATATCAGCGCTTATTGTAACTCCTAAGTCCTTTTCTTTTACAGTAGTACCCAGAACAGTATCTCCCATTTTATTGTTTACATTCAAGTTCCTATGTCCTGTATGTAGGCATTTACATTTCCCAAAATTGAACAACATCTGCCATTTCTCAGACCATTTCACTAATCTGTCTAGATCGTTTTGTAAATGTTGTTTATCACCATCAGTATTAACCTTTCTAAACAGTTTTGTGTCATCCGCAAATTTCAGTACGTTACTTGTTATACTGTCGTACAAGTCATTGATATAAATTAAGAATAATATAGGTCCTAATACTGATCCTTGAGGTACCCCACTCAAAACCGATTTCCAATTTGAAACTTCTCCATCTACTACAACTCGTTGTCTTCTGTCAGTCAGCCATTGTTCTATCTTGTTATACTGTCGTACAAGTCATTGATATAAATTAAGAATAATATAGGTCCTAATACTGATCCTTGAGGTACCCCACTCAAAACCGATTGCCAATTTGAAACTTCTCCATCTACTACAACTCGTTGTCTTCTGTCAGTCAGCCATTGTTCTATCCAGTCAGTTATGCTGTCCCCGATACCATGGGCTTTTAATTTAAGTAGTAATCTTTGATGTGGCACTTTGTCAAAAGCTTTCTGAAAATCTAAGTAGATAATATCTACTGGCGATCCCACGTCTATCCACTTAGTGATTTCTTCCAAAAAACATAACATATTTGTTAAGCATGACCTCGCTTGAAGGAATCCATGTTGAGATAAATTTAATAATTTATGCTTAACGAGGAATTCTACCATATGGTCTTTAATTAACCTTTCTAATAATTTACAAATCACTGACGTTAAACTCACTGGTCTGTAATTCTCTGACTTATTTCTCGAACCCTTTTTAAATAATGGTATGATGTTTGCTTCTTTCCATTCAAACGGAACAACTCCCTCTTTTAATGACAAGTTGAATACTCTTGCAAGTGGTATACTGATTTGTTCTACTGTTTCCATTAGTAATTTTGGAGGAATCCCATCCACTCCCGGTGATTTGTTATCTTTCATTGCCTTTATTTTCTTAGCTACCAATTCTGGAGTTACAACTAACGGACCTAAATAGTCTGATTTAGCCCCCTGAAATTTTGCATCAGCAACTGGTAATGAACTAATATCTTCTTTGGTAAACACTGAACTGAAGTAACCATTTAGGTCTTCCGCCATTAAAAACCCCTGTGATATTATATTTCCAGCACTGTCTTCTAGAGGTCCAACCGTGTCTTGTACGTTTTGTTTACTCCTGACATATGCATAAAAACTCTTGCTGTCATTTTTTATGTTACATGCTAGTTTTTGCTCATAGCTTCTTTTAGATTGTCTGATTTCAGTTGTAGCTGCATTAAGTGCCTCTTTGTATTTTGCATAGTCTTCGTCCTTTCTGGTACGCCTATAAACCCTCCACATAGTTTGTTTTAGCATTATTTTTCTAATAGCCTCTTTTGACAAGTGTTTCTTTCTACACCGTTTTCCTTGTTTTTGGAAGGGAACAAATTTATCGATGATACTCTCAATTTCATATTTTAGAATATTCCAACATTCAATTGCGGTCTTATTCATCAGCATGTTATTCCAATCTAGCTTTGCTAAGTATTTTCTCATATCTTTGTAGTTACCTTTGTGGAAGTTTCTCTTGTACGTTTTCTTATTTTTACTTTCTGATTTTACATTGATGTCAAAATGTATTTGATTATGGTCACTATTACCCAATGGTTCAAATATTTTTACATTGTCCACTAATTCTTTTTGTGATGACAAAACTATATCTAATACATTTTCTCCCCTGGTTGGTTCTAGTACGTGCTGAGTAAGAAAGCTATCCTGGATTAAAAATAGAAATTGTTGGTCCTCAATCCCTGTGCTCTCTAGAGAATTCCATTGTATGTGTCCATGGTTAAAATCTCCCATTATGATACATTCCCCTTTACTAACTTCCTTTATAGCGTTTTTTATTTTTGTGTTGTCCTCTTCGTTTATGTTTGGACTTCGGTAAACTAATCCAATAGTTAATTTTGAATTTCCTGAAACAATTTTGCACCAAACAGCTTCATCGCAATCTGCTTCCCTTTCTAGTTTTATTTCATAAGCCTGAATAGATTCTTTAACATATAAAATAACTCCCCCGCCCCTTCTTCCTATTCGATCTTTCCTAAACATTACATATCCTGTCAGTCCTAATTCAGCATCTGTTATATCTAAGTTGGCCCATGATTCAGTTATACCAATTATGTGAGGGTCAATATCGTCTACCATAATGTTTAATTCATTTTTCTTATTTACTATGCTCCTTGCATTTAAACATACGCATCTATAACCTTTTTCAGAGATGTTTTTCGGATGATTTGATATTGGTTTATCTGTGCTAGTGGCCTCTTGTTCTGCTTGAGACACCTCTAGGTAACCCCCCTGCACTTCTAGTTTAAAGAATGTTTACTTCCAAAAATATTTGTCATTGTACCCAAGTCACTATCTACTGCTGCTGAAAGTTTGTCCGCGAATACTGCCGCCCCCTTTCCACTTAAATGAAGCCCATCCTTCATGTACATATCAGTCCTCCCAACAAAACTTCCCCATAAATCCACAAATCCAACTTCCTCTTCCCTACATAACTTCTGGACTAACATGTTAATTGCCATCCCCCGACAATTTCGATATTTGTGACCCCTCCTGCCCATTACAGGTAAAATCCCTGACAGTATTACCTGCTCAACCCGCGTCTGTTTTAGTGTTCTGACCAACTACCTATATTTCCTAACTATGGCAGTTGTACCCTCCCTCTCTACGTTATTTGTCCCTACGTGTACTAAAACAGATCCACCCTTACCCGAGCCTACGATGTTTTTTACCCTCTCAGTTATCGCCTCTATTTTGGCTTCAGGCAAGCAGACCACCACATCATCTCCCTTGTTTAAGACTCTGTCGGTCTTCCTAACTATCGAATCCCCCACAAACACCCTCGCTCTCTTCCTCACCCCCTCTATCAGTGCTGCAGAATAACTCTTCCGTTCGATCCCCTCCATCCCATTCTGTCCTGACCCCTTCCCTCCTGTCTCCTTCCCTCCTATCTCCTTCGCTCCAGTCTCCCCCACTTCCCACTCCTTTGCTCTTGTCTCTCCCACTTCCCTCTCCTTCACTCCGGTTGTTTTCCCTCCCGTCTCCCCCACTCCCTTCTCCTTCCCTCCTGTCTCCCCCACTCCCTTCTCCTTCCCTCCTGTCTCCCCTACTCCCCTCTCCTTCGCTCCGGTTGTCTTCCCTCCCGTTCCTTTCCTTCCCGTCTCCTTACGTCCTGTCTCCCTACGACCTGTCACCTTCCCTCCTCTCAGCTTCCTCCCAGGCTGCGGTGAGCTCTCCCTAGCATCACTTGTGTCTTTCCCCACTTTATCATCTACTGTTCCCCCACCGGAACTACTGGCACAACCCCCCTGTTCCCTTCCCACTATTGCCACAACGAGCAGCCTCAGCTCTTCCAACTCCACCTCTAGTTCCTTCATCTTCGTACATCCCCTACACACAAAACTAAAACTATCTGCCTGGACCTCAGCCCAGGACTTCTCGCACAAGATGAAGGCCACAAGAGGAAGCAGAAATGAAAACTGCACTACGAAGACGAAGGCCACAATAGGAAGCAGAAGTGAAAACTGCACTACGAAGACGAAGGCCACAAGAGGAAGCACACATGAAAACTGCACTACGAAGACGAAGGCCACAAGAGGAAGCAGAAGTGAAAACTACACTACGAAGACGAAGGCCACAAGAGGAAGCAGACATGAAAATTGCACTACGAAGACGAAGGCCACAAGAGGAAGCAGACATGAAAGCTGCACTATGAACACGAAGGCCACAAGAGGAAGCAGACATGAAAGCTGCACTTCGAAGACGAAGGCCACAAGAGGAAGAAGACATGAAAGCTGCACTATGAACACGAAGGCCACAAGAGGAAGCAGACATGAAAGCTGCACTACGAAGACGAAGGCCACAAGAGTAAGCAGACATGAAAGCTGCACTATAAATACGAAGGCCACAAGAGAAAGCAGACATGAAAACTGCACTACGAAGAGGAAGACCACAAGAGGAAGCTGATATGAAAGCGGCCCTATGAACGCTAAGGCCACAAGAGGATGCAGACATGAAAGCTGCACTACGAAGACGAAGGCAACAAGAGTAAGCAGACATGAAAGCTGCACTATGAATACGAAGGCCACAAGAGGAAGCAGACATGAAAACTGCACTACGAAGAGGAAGGCCACAAGAGGAAGCTGACATGAAAGCGGCCCTATGAACGCGAAGGCCACAAGAGGAAGCAGATATGAAAACTTCACTACGAAGACGAAGGCCAGAAGAGGAAGCACAGATGAAAATTGCGCTACGAAGACGAAGGCCACAAGAGGAAGCAGACATGAAAACTACGCTACGAAGACGAAGGCCACAAGAGGAAGCAGACATGAAAACTGTATTACGAAGAAGAAGGCCACAAGAGGAAGCAGACATGAAAACTGCACTACGAAGAAGAAGGCCACAAGAGGAAGCAGACATGAAAATTGCACTACGAAGACGAAGGCCACAAGAGGAAGCAGACATGAAAACTGCAGTACGAAGACGAAGGCCTCAAGAAGAAGCAGACATGAAAACTGCACTATGAAGACGAAGGCCACAGGAGGAAGCAGACATAAAAGCTGCACTATGAACACGAAGGCCACAAGAGGAAGCAGACATGAAAGCTGCGCCACGAAGACGAAGGACACAAGAGGAAGCAGATATAAAAACTGCGCTAGGAAGACGAAGGCCACAAGAGGAAGCAGACATGAAAACTGTAATAGGAAGACGAAGGCCGCAAGAGGAAGCAGACATGAAAACTGCACCACGAAGACAAAGGCCACAAGAGGAAGCAGACATGAAAACTGTACTAGGATGACGAAGGCCACAAGAGGAATCAGACATGAAAACTGCACTAGGAAGAAGGAGGCCACAAGAGGAAGCCGACATGAAAACTGCGCCACGAAGACGAAGATCACAAGAGGAAGCAGATATGAAAGCTGCACTATGAACACGAAGGCCACAAGAGGAAGCATACATGAAAACTGCACTTAGAAGACGAAGGCCACAAGAGGAAGCAGACATGAAAGCTGCACTATGAACACGAAGGCCACAAGAAGAAGCAGACATGAAAACTGCGCTACGAAGACGAAGGCCGCAAGAGGAAGCAGACATGAAAACTGCACTTCGAAGACGAAGGCCACAAGAGGAAGCAGACATGAAAACTGCACTACGAAGACGAAGGCCAGAAGAGGAAGCAGAGATGAAAATTGCGCTACGAAGATGAAGGCCACAACAGGAAGCAGACATGAAACTACGCTACGAAGACGAAGGCCACAAGACGAAGCAGACATGAAAACTGTATTACAAAGACGAAGGCCACAAGAGGAAGCAGACATGAAAACTGCGTTACGAAGACAAAGGCCACAAGAGGAAGCAGACATGAAAACTGCACTACGAAGACGAAGGCCATAAGAGGAAGAAGACATGAAAGCTGCACTATGAACACGAAGGCCACAAGAGGAAGCAGACATGAAAGCTGCAATACGAAGACGAAGGCCACAAGAGGAAGAAGACATGAAAGCTGCACTAAGAAGACGAAGGCCACAAGAGGAAGCAGACATGAAAGCTGCACTATGAACACGAAGGCCACAGAGGAAGCAGACATAAAAACTGCGCTACGAAGACGATGGCCACAAGAGGAAGCAGACATGAAAACTGCACTACGAAGACGAAGGCCACAAGAGGAAGCAGACATGAAAACTGCGCTACGAAGACGATGGCCACAAGAGGAAGCAGACATGAAAACTGCACTACGAAGACGAAGGCCACAAGAGGAAGCAGAAATGAAAACTGCACTACGAAGACGAAGGCCACAAGAGGAAGCAGAAGTGAAAACTGCACTACGAAGACGATGGTCACAAGAGGAAGCAGACATGAAAATTGCACTACGAAGACGAAGGCCACAAGAGGAAGCAGACATGAAAGCTGCACTATGAACACGAAGGCCACAAGAGGAAGAAGACATGAAAGCTGCACTTCGAAGACGAAGGCCACAAGAGGAAGCAGACATGAAAACTACGCTACGAAGACGAAGGCCACAAGAGGAAGCAGACATGAAAACTGTATTACGAAGAAGAAGGCCACAAGAGGAAGCAGACATGAAAACTGCACTACGAAGAAGAAGGCCACAAGAGGAAGCAGACACGAAAATTGCACTACGAAGACGAAGGCCACAAGAGGAAGCAGACATGAAAACTGCAGTACGAAGACGAAGGCCTCAAGAAGAAGCAGACATGAAAACTGCACTATGAAGACGAAGGCCACAGGAGGAAGCAGAAATAAAAGCTGCACTATGAACACGAAGGCCACAAGAGGAAGCAGACATGAAAGCTGCGCCACGAAGACGAAGGACACAAGAGGAAGCAGATATAAAAACTGCGCTAGGAAGACGAAGGCCACAAGAGGAAGCAGACATGAAAACTGTAATAGGAAGACGAAGGCCGCAAGAGGAAGCAGACATGAAAACTGCACCACGAAGACAAAGGCCACAAGAGGAAGCAGACATGAAAACTGTACTAGGATGACGAAGGCCACAAGAGGAAGCAGACATGAAAACTGCACTAGGAAGAAGGAGGCCACAAGAGGAAGCCGACATGAAAACTGCGCCACGAAGACGAAGATCACAAGAGGAAGCAGATATGAAAGCTGCACTATGAACACGAAGGCCACAAGAGGAAGCATACATGAAAACTGCACTTAGAAGACGAAGGCCACAAGAGGAAGCAGACATGAAAGCTGCACTATGAACACGAAGGCCACAAGAAGAAGCAGACATGAAAACTGCGCTACGAAGACGAAGGCCGCAAGAGGAAGCAGACATGAAAACTGCACTTCGAAGATGAAGGCCACAAGAGGAAGCAGACATGAAAACTGCACTACGAAGACGAAGGCCAGAAGAGGAAGCAGAGATGAAAATTGCGCTACGAAGATGAAGGCCACAACAGGAAGCAGACATGAAACTACGCTACGAAGACGAAGGCCACAAGACGAAGCAGACATGAAAACTGTATTACAAAGACGAAGGCCACAAGAGGAAGCAGACATGAAAACTGCGTTACGAAGACAAAGGCCACAAGAGGAAGCAGACATGAAAACTGCACTACGAAGACGAAGGCCATAAGAGGAAGAAGACATGAAAGCTGCACTATGAACACGAAGGCCACAAGAGGAAGCAGACATGAAAGCTGCACTACGAAGACGAAGGCCACAAGAGGAAGAAGTCATGAAAGCTGCACTAAGAAGACGAAGGCCACAAGAGGAAGCAGACATGAAAGCTGCACTATGAACACGAAGGCCACAGAGGAAGCAGACATAAAAACTGCACTACGAAGACGATGGCCACAAGAGGAAGCAGACATGAAAACTGCACTACGAAGACGAAGGCCACAAGAGGAAGCAGACATGAAAACTGCGCTACGAAGACGATGGCCACAAGAGGAAGCAGACATGAAAACTGCACTACGAAGACGAAGGCCACAAGAGGAAGCAGAAATGAAAACTGCACTACGAAGACGAAGGCCACAAGAGGAAGCAGAAGTGAAAACTGCACTACGAAGACGAAGGTCACAAGAGGAAGCAGACATGAAAATTGCACTACGAAGACGAAGGCCACAAGAGGAAGCAGACATGAAAGCTGCACTATGAACACGAAGGCCACAAGAGGAAGCAGACATGAAAGCTGCACTTCGAAGACGAAGGCCAGAAGAGGAAGAAGACATGAAAGCTGCACTATTAACACGAAGGCCACAGGAGGAAGCAGACATGAAAGCTGCACTTCGAAGACGAAGGCCAGAAGAGGAAGAAGACATGAAAGCTGCACTATTAACACGAAGGCCACAGGAGGAAGCATACATGAAAGCTGCACTACGAAGACGAAGGCCACAAGAGGAAGCAGACATGAAAGCTGCACTATGAATACGAAGGCCACAAGAGGAAGCAGACATGAAAACTGCACTACGAAGAGGAAGGCCACAAGAGGAAGCTGACATGAAAGCGGCCCTACGAACGCTAAGGCCATAAGAGGATGCAGACATGAAAGCTGCACAACGAAGACGAAGGCCACAAGAGGAAGCTGACATAAAAACTTCACTACGAAGACGAAGGCCAGAAGAGGAAGCAGAGATGAAAATTGCACTACGAAGACGAAGGCCACAAGAGGAAGCAGACATGAAAACTACGCTACGAAGACGAAGGCCACAAGACATGAAAACTGCACTACGAATACGAAGGCCACACGAGGAAGCAGACATGGTAACTGCGCTACGAAGAAGAAGGCCACAAGAGGAAGCAGACATGAAAACTGCACTACGAAGACGAAGGCCACAAGAGGAAGCAGACATGAAAACTGCACTACGAAGACGAAGGACACAAGAGGAAGCAGACATGAAAACTGTACTAGGATGACGAAGGCCACAAGAGGAAGCAGACATGAAAACTGCACTAGGACGACGAAGGCCACAAAAGGAAGCAGACATAAAAACTGCGCTAGGAAGACGAAGGCCACAAGAGGAAGCAGACATGAAAACTGTAATAGGAAGACGAAGGCCGCAAGAGGAAGCAGACATGAAAACTGCACCACGAAGACAAAGGCCACAAGAGGAAGCAGACATGAAAACTATACTAGGAAGACGAAGGCCACAAGAGGAAGCAGACATAAAAACTGCACTAGGAAGACGGAGGCCACAAGAGGAAGCAGACATGAAAACTGCGCTAGGAAGACGAAGGCCACAAGAGAAAGCAGACATGAAAACTGTACTAGGAAGACGAAGGCCACAAGAGGAAGCAGACATGAAAACTGCGCCACGAAGACGAAGGCCACAAGAGGAAGCAGACATGAAAACTGCACTACGAAGACGAAGGCCAGAAGAGGAAGCAGAGATGAAAATTGCGCTACGAAGACGAAGGCCACAACAGGAAGCAGACATGAAACTACGCTACGAAGAAGAAGGCCACAAGACGAATCAGACATGAAAATTGTATTACAAAGACGAAGGCCACAAGAGGAAGCAGACATGAAAACTGCACTACGAAGACGAAGGCCACAAGAGGAAGCAGACATGAAAGCTGCACTATGAATACGAAGGCCACAAGAGGAAGCAGACATGAAAACTGCACTACGAAGAGGAAGGCCACAAGAGGAAGCTGACATGAAAGCGGCCCTATGAACGCTAAGGCCACAAGAGGATGCAGACATGAAAGCTGCACAACGAAGACGAAGGCCACAAGAGGAAGCTGACATAAAAACTTCACTATGAATACGAAGGCCACAAGAGGAAGCAGACATGAAAACTGCACTACGAAGAGGAAGGCCACAAGAGGAAGCTGACATGAAAGCGGCCCTATGAACGCTAAGGCCACAAGAGGATGCAGACATGAAAACTGCACTACGAAGACGAAGGCCACATGAGGAAGCAGACATGAAAGCTGCACTATGAATACGAAGGCCACACGAGGAAGCAGACATGAAAACTGCACTACGAAGAGGAAGGCCACAAGAGGAAGCTGACATGAAAGCGGCCCTATGAACGCTAAGGCCACAAGAGGATGCAGACATGAAAGCTGCACAACGAAGACGAAGGCCACAAGAGGAAGCTGACATAAAAACTTCACTACGAAGACGAAGCCCAGAAGAGGAAGCAGAGATGAAAATTGCGCTACGAAGACGAAGGCCACAAGAGGAAGCAGACATGAAAACTACGCTACGAAGACGAAGGCCACAAGACATGAAAACTGCACTATGAATACGAAGGCCACACGAGGAAGCAGACATGATAACTGCGCTACGAAGACGAAGGCCACAAGAGGAAGCAGACATGAAAACTGCACTACGAAGACGAAGGACACAAGAGGAAGCAGACATGAAAACTGTACTAGGATGACGAAGGCCACAAGAGGAAGCAGACATGAAAACTGCACTAGGACGACGAAGGCCACAAGAGGAAGCAGACATAAAAACTGCGCTAGGAAGACGAAGGCCACAAGAGGAAGCAGACATGAAAACTGCACCACGAAGACAAAGGCCACAAGAGGAAGCAGACATGAAAACTATACTAGGAAGACGAAGGCCACAAGAGGAAGCAGACATAAAAACTGCACTAGGAAGACGGAGGCCACAAGAGGAAGCAGACATGAAAACTGCGCTAGGAAGACGAAGGCCACAAGAGAAAGCAGACATGAAAACTGTACTAGGAAGACGAAGGCCACAAGAGGAAGCAGACATGAAAACAGCGCCACGAAGACGAAGGTCACAAGAGGAAGCAGATATGAAAGCTGCCCTATGAACACGAAGGCCACAAGAGGAAGCATACATGAAAACTGCACTTAGAAGACGAAGGCCACAAGAGGAAGCAGACATGAAAGCTGCACTATAAACACGAAGGCCACAAGAAGAAGCAGACATGAAAACTGCGTTACGAAGATGAAGGCCACAAGAGGAAGCAGACATGAAAATTGTACTAGGAAGACGAAGGCCACAAGAAGAAGCAGACAAGAAAACTGCACTAGGAAGACGGAGGCCAGAAGAGGAAGCAGAGATGAAAATTGCGCTACGAAGACGAAGGCCACAAGAGGAAGCAGACATGAAACTACGCTATGAAGACGAAGGCCACAATAGGAAGCAGACATGAAAACTGTATTACGAAGACGAAGGCCACAAGAGGAAGCAGACATGAAAACTGCGTTACGAAGATGAAGGCCACAAGAGGAAGCAGACATGAAAACTGTACTAGGAAGACGAAAGCCACAATAAGAAGCAGACATGAAAGCTGCACTATGAACACGAAGGCCACAAGAAGAAGCAGACATGAAAACTGCGCTACGAAGACGAAGGCCACAAGAGGAAGCAGACATGAAAATTGCACTAAGAAGACGAAGGCCACAAGAGGAAGCAGACATGAAAACTGCACTACGAAGACGAAGGCCAGAAGAGGAAGCAGAGATGAAAATTGCGCTACGAAGACGAAGGCCACAAGAGGAAGCATACATGAAACTACGCTATGAAGACGAAGGCCACAAGAGGAAGCAGACATGAAAACTGTATTACGAAGACGAAGGCCACAAGAGGAAGCAGACATGAAAACTGCACTAGGAAGACGGAGGCCACAAGAGGAAGCCGACATGAAAACTGCGCCACGAAGACGAAGGTCACAAGAGGAAGCATATATGAAAGCTGCACTATGAACACGAAGGCCACAAGAGGAAGCATACATGAAAACTACACTTATAAGACGAAGGCCACAAGAGGAAGCAGACATGAAAGCTGCACTATAAACACGAAGGCCACAAGAAGAAGCAGACATGAAAACTGCGCTACGAAGACGAAGGCCACAAGAGGAAGCAGACATGAAAACTGCACTTCGAAGACGAAGGCCACAAGAGGAAGCAGACATGAAAACTGCACTACGAAGACGAAGGCCAGAAGAGGAAGCAGAGATGAAAATTGCGCTACGAAGACGAAGGCCACAACAGGAAGCAGACATGAAACTACGCTACGAAGACGAAGGCCACAAGAGGAAGCAGACATGAAAGCTGCACTATGAATACGAAGGCCACAAGAGGAAGCAGACATGAAAACTGCGCTAGGAAGACGAAGGCCACAAGAGAAAGCAGACATGAAAACTGTACTAGGAAGACGAAGGCCACAAGAGGAAGCAGACATGAAAACTGCGCCACGAAGACGAAGGTCACAAGAGGAAGCAGATATGAAAGCTGCACTATGAACACGAAGGCCACAAGAGGAAGCATACATGAAAACTGCACTTAGAAGACGAAGGCCACAAGAGGAAGCAGACATGAAAGCTGCACTATAAACACGAAGGCCACAAGAAGAAGCAGACATGAAAACTGCGTTACGAAGATGAAGGCCACAAGAGGAAGCAGACATGAAAACTGTACTAGGAAGACGAAGGCCACAAGAAGAAGCAGACAAGAAAACTGCACTAGGAAGATGGAGGCCAGAAGAGGAAGCAGAGATGAAAATTGCGCTACGAAGACGAAGGCCACAAGAGGAAGCAGACATGAAACTACGCTATGAAGACGAAGGCCACAATAGGAAGCAGACATGAAAACTGTATTACGAAGACGAAGGCCACAAGAGGAAGCAGACATGAAAACTGCGTTACGAAGATGAAGGCCACAAGAGGAAGCAGACATGAAAACTGTACTAGGAAGACGAAGGCCACAATAAGAAGCAGACATGAAAGCTGCACTATGAACACGAAGGCCACAAGAAGAAGCAGACATGAAAACTGCGCTACGAAGACGAAGGCCACAAGAGGAAGCAGACATGAAAACTGCACTAAGAAGACGAAGGCCACAAGAGGAAGCAGACATGAAAACTGCACTACGAAGACGAAGGCCAGAAGAGGAAGCAGAGATGAAAATTGCGCTACGAAGACGAAGGCCACAAGAGGAAGCAGACATGAAACTACGCTATGAAGACGAAGGCCACAAGAGGAAGCAGACATGAAAACTGTATTACGAAGACGAAGGCCACAAGAGGAAGCAGACATGAAAACTGCACTAGGAAGACGGAGGCCACAAGAGGAAGCCGACATGAAAACTGCGCCACGAAGACGAAGGTCACAAGAGGAAGCATATATGAAAGCTGCACTATGAACACGAAGGCCACAAGAGGAAGCATACATGAAAACTACACTTATAAGACGAAGGCCACAAGAGGAAGCAGACATGAAAGCTGCACTATAAACACGAAGGCCACAAGAAGAAGCAGACATGAAAACTGCGCTACGAAGACGAAGGCCACAAGAGGAAGCAGACATGAAAACTGCACTTCGAAGACGAAGGCCACAAGAGGAAGCAGACATGAAAACTGCACTACGAAGACGAAGGCCAGAAGAGGAAGCAGAGATGAAAATTGCGCTACGAAGACGAAGGCCACAACAAGAAGCAGACATGAAACTACGCTACGAAGACGAAGGCCACAAGACGAAGCAGACATGAAAACTGTATTACAAAGACGAAGGCCACAAGAGGAAGCAGACATGAAAACTGCACTACGAAGACGAAGGCCACAAGAGGAAGCAGACATGAAAGCTGCACTATGAATACGAAAGCCACAAGAGGAAGCAGACATGAAAACTGCACTACGAAGAGGAAGGCCACAAGAGGAAGCTGACATGAAAACGGCCCTATGAACGCTAAGGCCACAAGAGGATGCAGACATGAAAGCTGCACAACGAAGACGAAGGCCACAAGAGGAAGCTGACATAAAAACTTCACTACGAAGACGAAGCCCAGAAGAGGAAGCAGAGATGAAAATTGCGCTAGGAAGACGAAGGTTACAAGAGGAAGCAGACATGAAAACTGCACTACGAAGACGAAGGCCACAGGATGAAGCAGACATGAAAGCTGCGCTACGAAGACGAAGGCTACAAGAGGAAGCAGACATGAAAACTGCACTAGGAAGACGAAGGCTACAAGAGGAAGCAGACATGAAAACTGCTCTACGAAGACGAAGGCCACAAGAGGAAGCAGACATGAAAGCTGCGCCACGAAGACGAAGGCCACATGACGAAGCAGACATGAAAAATGTTCTACGAAGACGAAGGCCACAAGAGGAAACAGACATGAAAACTGCGCTAGGAAGACGAAGGCCACAAGAGGAAGCAGACATGAAAACTGTACTAGGAAGACGAAGGCCACAAGAGGAAGCAGACATGAAAACTTCACTAGGAAGACGAAAGCCACAAGAGGAAGCAGACATGAAAACTGCACCACGAAGACAAAGGCCACAAGAGGAAGCAGACATGAAAACTGTACTAGGAAGACGAAGGCCACAAGAGGAAGCAGACATGAAAACTGCGCCACAAAGACGAAGGTCACAAGAGGAAGCAGATATGAAAGCTGCACTACGAAGACGAAGGCCACAACAAGAAGCAGACATGAAACTACGCTACGAAGACGAAGGCCACAAGACGAAGCAGACATGAAAACTGTATTACAAAGACGAAGGCCACAAGAGGAAGCAGACATGAAAACTGCACTACGAAGACGAAGGCCACAAGAGGAAGCAGACATGAAAGCTGCACTATGAATACGAAGGCCACAAGAGGAAGCAGACATGAAAACTGCACTACGAAGAGGAAGGCCACAAGAGGAAGCTGACATGAAAACGGCCCTATGAACGCTAAGGCCACAAGAGGATGCAGACATGAAAGCTGCACAACGAAGACGAAGGCCACAAGAGGAAGCTGACATAAAAACTTCACTACGAAGACGAAGCCCAGAAGAGGAAGCAGAGATGAAAATTGCGCTACGAAGACGAAGGCCACAAGAGGAAGCAGACATGAAAACTACGCTACGAAGACGAAGGCCACAAGACATGAAAACTGCACTACGAATACGAAGGCCACACGAGGAAGCAGACATGAAAACTGCACTTAGAAGACGAAGGCCACAAGAGGAAGCAGACATGAAAGCTGCACTATGAACACGAAGGCCACAAGAAGAAGCAGACATGAAAACTGCGCTACGAAGACGAAGGCCACAAGAGGAAGCAGACATGAAAACTGCACTTCGAAGACGAAGGCCACAAGAGGAAGCAGACATGAAAACTGCACTACGAAGATGAAGGCCACAAGAGGAAGCAGACATGAAAGCTGCATTATAAACACGAAGGCCACAAGAAGAAGCAGACATGAAAACTGCGCTACGAAGACGAAGGCCACAAGAGGAAGAAGATATGAAAGCTGCACTATGAACAAGAAGGCCACAAGAGGAAGCATACATGAAAACTGCACTTAGAAGACGAAGGCCACAAGAGGAAGCAGACATGAAAGCTTCACTATGAACACGAAGGGCACAAGAAGAAGCAGACATGAAAACTGCGCTACGAAGACGAAGGCCACAAGAGGAAGCAGACATGAAAACTGCACTAAGAAGACGAAGGCCACAAGAGGAAGCAGACATGAAAACTGCACTACGAAGACGAAGGCCAGAAGAGGAAGCACAGATGAAAATTGCGCTACGAAGACGAAGGCCACAAGAGGAAGCAGACATGAAACTACGGTATGAAGACGAAGGCCACAAGAGGAAGCAGACATGAAAACTGTATTACGAAGACGAAGGCCACAAGAGGAAGTAGACATGAAAACTGCACTACGAAGACGAAGGCCACAAGAGGAAGCAGACATGAAAACTGTACTACGAAGACGAAGGCCACAAGAGAAAGCAGACATGAAAACTGCACTACGAAGACGAAGGCCACTAGAGGAAGCAGACGTGAGAACTACACTACGAAGACGAAGGTCACAAGAGGAAGCAGACATGAAAACTGCACTACGAAGACGAATGCCACAAGAGGAAGCAGATATGAAAGCTGCACTATGAACACGAAGGCCACAAGAGGAAGCAGACATGAAAGCTGCACTACGAAGACGAAGGCCACAAGAGGAAGAAGACATGAAAGCTGCACTATGAACACGAAGGCCACAAGAGGAAGCAGACATGAAAATTGCACTACGAAGACGAAGGCCACAAGAGGAAGCAGATATGAAAGCTGCACTATGAACACGAAGGCCACAAGAGGAAGCAGGCATGAAAACTGCGCTACGAAGACGATGGCCACAAGAGGAAGCAGACATGAAAACTGCAGTACGAAGACGAAGGCCTCAAGAGGAAGCAGACATGAAAACTGCACTACGAAGACGATGGCCACAAGAGGGAGCAGACATGACAACTGCACTACGAAGACGAAGGCCACAAGAGGAAGCAGACATGAAAACTGCAGTACGAAGACGAAGGCCTCAAGAGGAAGCAGACATGAAAACTGCACTACGAAAACGAAGGCCACAGGAGGAATCAGACATGAAATCTGCACTAAGAACACGAAGCCCACAAGAGGAAGCAAACATGAAAGCTGCGCCACGAAGACGAAGGCCACAAGAGGAAGCAGACATGAAAAATGTACTACGAAGAAGGCCACAAGAGGAAGCAGACATGAAAGCTGCATTATGAACACGAAGGCCACAAGAGGAAGCAGACATGAAAGCGGCCCTATGAACGCTAAGGCCACAAGAGGATGCAGATATGAAAGCTGCACAACGAAGACGAAGGCCACAAGAGGAAGCAGACATGAAAACTTCACTACGAAGACGAAGGTCAGAAGAGGAAGCAGAGATGAAAATTGCGCTACGAAGACAAAGGCCACAAGAGGAAGCAGATATGAAAACTGCACTACGAATACGAAGGCCACACGAGGAAGAAGACATGGTATCTGCGCCACGAAGACAAAGGCCACAAGAGGAAGCAGATATGAAAACTGCACTACGAAGAAAAAGGCCACAAGAGGAAGCAGACATGAAAACTGCACTACGAAGACGAAGGCCAGAAGAGGAAGCACAGATGAAAATTGCGCTACGAAGAAGAAGGCCACAAGAGGAAGCAGACATGAAACTACGGTATGAAGACGAAGGCCACAAGAGGAAGCAGACATGAAAACTGTATTACGAAGACGAAGGCCACAAGAGGAAGTAGACATGAAAACTGCACTACGAAGACGAAGGCCACAAGAGGAAGCAGACATGAAAACTGTACTACGAAGACGAAGGCCACAAGAGAAAGCAGACATGAAAACTGCACTACGAAGACGAAGGCCACTAGAGGAAGCAGACGTGAGAACTACACTACGAAGACGAAGGTCACAAGAGGAAGCAGACATGAAAACTGCACTACGAAGACGAATGCCACAAGAGGAAGCAGACATGAAAGCTGCACTATGAACACGAAGGCCACAAGAGGAAGCAGACATGAAAGCTGCACTACGAAGACGAAGGCCACAAGAGGAAGAAGACATGAAAGCTGCACTATGAACACGAAGGCCACAAGAGGAAGCAGACATGAAAGTTGCACTACGAAGACGAAGGCCACAAGAGGAAGCAGATATGAAAGCTGCACTATGAACACGAAGGCCACAAGAGGAAGCAGGCATGAAAACTGCGCTACGAAGACGATGGCCACAAGAGGAAGCAGACATGAAAACTGCAGTACGAAGACGAAGGCCTCAAGAGGAAGCAGACATGAAAACTGCACTACGAAGACGATGGCCACAAGAGGGAGCAGACATGACAACTGCACTACGAAGACGAAGGCCACAAGAGGAAGCAGACATGAAAACTGCAGTACGAAGACGAAGGCCTCAAGAGGAAGCAGACATGAAAACTGCACTACGAAAACGAAGGCCACAGGAGGAATCAGACATGAAATCTGCACTAAGAACACGAAGCCCACAAGAGGAAGCAAACATGAAAGCTGCGCCACGAAGACGAAGGCCACAAGAGGAAGCAGACATGAAAAATGTACTACGAAGAAGGCCACAAGAGGAAGCAGACATGAAAGCTGCATTATGAACACGAAGGCCACAAGAGGAAGCAGACATGAAAGCGGCCCTATGAACGCTAAGGCCACAAGAGGATGCAGATATGAAAGCTGCACAACGAAGACGAAGGCCACAAGAGGAAGCAGACATGAAAACTTCACTACGAAGACGAAGGTCAGAAGAGGAAGCAGAGATGAAAATTGCGCTACGAAGACAAAGGCCACAAGAGGAAGCAGACATGAAAACTGCACTACGAATACGAAGGCCACACGAGGAAGAAGACATGGTATCTGCGCCACGAAGACAAAGGCCACAAGAGGAAGCAGATATGAAAACTGCACTACGAAGAAAAAGGCCACAAGAGGAAGCAGACATGAAAATTGAACTACGAAGACGAAGGCCACAAGAGGAAGCAGACATGAAAACTGTACTAGGAAGACGAAGGCCACAAGAGGAAGCAGACATGAAAACTGCACTAGGAAGACGAAGGCCACAAGAGGAAGCAGACATGAAAACTGCACCACGAAGACAAAGGCCACAAGAGGAAGCAGACATGAAAACTGTACTAGGAAGACGAAGGCCACAAGAGGAAGCAGACATGAAAACTGCGCCACAAAGACGAAGGTCACAAGAGGAAGCAGACATGAAAACTGCATTAGGAAGACGAAGGCTACAAGAGGAAGCAGACATGAAAACTGCGCTACGAAGACGAAAGCCACAAGAGGAAGCAGACATGAAAACTGCAGTACGAAGATGAAGGCCTGAAGAGGAAGCAGACATGAAAACTGCACTAGGAAGACGAAGGCTACAAGAGGAAGCAGACATGAAAACTGCACTACGAAGACGAAGACCACAGGATGAAGCAGACATGAAAACTGCACTATGAACACGAAGACTACAAGAGGAAGCAGAAATGAAAGCTGCACTAGGAAGACGAAGGCCACAAGAGGAAGCAGACATGAAAACTGCACTAGGAAGACGAAGGCCACAAGAGGAAGCAGACATGAAAACTGTACTAGGAAGACGAAGGCCACAAGAGGAAGCAGACATGAAAACTGCACTAGGAAGACGAAGGCCACAAGAGGAAGCAGACATGAAAACTGTACTAGGAAGACGAAGGCCACAAGAGGAAGCAGACATGAAAACTGCACTAGGAAGACGAAGGCCACAAGAGGAAGCAGACATGAAAACTGCACCACGAAGACAAAGGCCACAAGAGGAAGCAGACATGAAAACTGCGCTACGAAGACGAAAGCCACAAGAGGAAGCAGACATGAAAACTGCTGTACGAAGATGAAGGCCTGAAGAGGAAGCAGACATGAAAACTGTACTTCGAAGACGAATGCCACAAGAGAAAGCAGACATGAAAACTGCGCTACGAAGACGAAGGCCACAAGAGGAAGCAGACATAAAAACTGTACTAGGAAGAGGAAGGCCACAAGAGGAATCAGACATTAAAACTGCGCTAGGAAGACGAAGGCCACAAGAGTGAGCAGACATGAAAACTGTACTAGGAAGACGAAGGCCACAAGAGGAAGCAGACATGAAAACTGCACTAGGAAGACGAAGGCCACAAGAGGAAGCAGACATGAAAACTGCGCCTCGAAAACGAAGGTCACAAGAGGAAGCAGATATGAAAGCTGCACTACGAAGACGAAGGCTACAAGAGGAAGCAGACATGAAAACTGCACTAGGAAGACGAAGGCTACAAGAGGAAGCAGACATGAAAACTGCACTAGGAAGACGAAGGTTACAAGAGGAAGCAGACATGAAAACTGCACTACGAAGACGAAGGCCACAGGATGAAGCAGACATGAAAGCTGCGCTACGAAGACGAAGGCTACAAGAGGAAGCAGACATGAAAACTGCACTAGGAAGACGAAGGCTACAAGAGGAAGCAGACATGAAAACTGCTCTACGAAGACGAAGGCCACAAGAGGAAGCAGACCTGAAAGCTGCGCCACGAAGACGAAGGCCACATGACGAAGCAGACATGAAAAATGTTCTACGAAGACGAAGGCCACAAGAGGAAGCAGACATGAAAACTGCGCTAGGAAGACGAAGGCCACAAGAGGAAGCAGACATGAAAACTGTACTAGGAAGACGAAGGCCACAAGAGGAAGCAGACATGAAAACTTCACTAGGAAGACGAAAGCCACAAGAGGAAGCAGACATGAAAACTGCACCACGAAGACAAAGGCCACAAGAGGAAGCAGACATGAAAACTGTACTAGGAAGACGAAGGCCACAAGAGGAAGGAGACATGAAAACTGCGCCACAAAGACGAAGGTCACAAGAGGAAGCAGATATGAAAGCTGCACTACGAAGACGAAGGCTACACGAAGAAGCAGATATGAAAACTGCACTAGGAAGACGAAGGCTATAAGAGGAAGCAGACGTGAAAGCTGCACTAGTAAGACGAATGTTACAAGAGGAAGCAGACATGAAAGCTGCACTAGGAAGACGAAGGCCACAAGAGGAAGCAGATATGAAAGCTGCACTACGAAAACGAAGGCAACAAGAGGAAACAGACATGAACGCTGCACTAGGAAGACGAAGGCCACAAGAGGAAGCAGATATGAAAGCTGCACTACGAAGACGAAGGCCACAAGAGGAAGCAGACATGAAAACTGCACTAGGAAGACGAATGCTACAAGAGGAAGCAGACATGAAAGCTGCACTAGGAAGACGAAAGCCACAAGAGGAAGCAGATATGAAAGCTGCACTACGAAGATGAAGGCCACAAGAGGAAGCAGATATGAAAACTGCACTATGAAGACGAAGGCTGCAAGAGGAAGCAGACATGAAAACTGCACTACGAAGACGAAGGCTGCAAGAGGAAGCAGACATGAACGCTGCAATAGGAAGGCGAAGGCCACAAGAGGAAGCAGACATGAAAACTGCACTAGGAAGACGAAGGCTACAAGAGGAAGCAGACATGAAAGCTGCACTAGGAAGACGAAGGCCACAAGAGGAATCAGACATGAAAACTGCACTAGGAAGACGAAAGCCACAAGAGGAAGCAGACATGAAAACTGCACTACGAAGACGAAGGCCACAAGAGGAAGCAGACATGAAAGCTGCACTAGGAAGACGAAGGCTACAAGAGGATGCAGACATGAAAACTGCACTAGGAAGACGAAGGCTACAAGAGGACGCATATATGAAAACTGCACTAGGAGGACGAAGGCCACTAGAGGAAGCAGACATGAAAGCTGCACTAGGAAGACGAAGGCCACAAGAGGAAGCAGACATGAAAACTGCACTACGAAGACGAAGGCCACAAGAGGAAGCAGACATGAAAGCTGCACTAGGAAGACGAAGGCCACAAGAGGAAGCAGACATGAAAACTGCATTAGGAAGACGAAGGCTACAAGAGGAAGCAGATATGAAAGCTGCACTACGAAGACGAAGGCCACAAGAGGAAGCAGATATGAAAACTGCACTATGAAGACGAAGGCTACAAGAGGAAGCAGACATGAAAACTGCACTAGGAAGACGAAGGCTGCAAGAGGAAGCAGACATGAACGCTGCACTAGGAAGACGAAGGCCACAAGAGGAAGCAGACATGAAAACTGCACTAGGAAGACGAAGGCTACAAGAGGAAGCATACATGAAAACTGCACTAGGAAGACGAAGGCCACAAGAGGAAGCAGATATGAAAACTGCACTAGGAAGACGAAGGCTGCAAGAGGAAGCATACATGAAAACTGCACTAGGAAGACGAAGGCTGCAAGAGGAAGCAGACATGAACGCTGCACTAGGAAGACGAAGGCCACAAGAGGAAGCAGACATGAAAACTGCACTAGGAAGACGAAGGCTACAAGAGGAAGCATACATGAAAACTGCACTAGGAAGACGAAGGCTACAAGAGGAAGCATACATGAAAACTGCACTAGGAAGACGAAGGCCACAAGAGGAAGCAGACATGAAAATGTAGCTATCGGTTATGAAACCGTTATTTAAACTTACTCAAGTGTTGTCAACTAATTCGCTTACTCCGAGTCGAGTGAACATTTTCGTCTATTTTGACTCTCGTGAAACCGTTAAGTGGGGACAGGGATATGGGCACATCTCATCTAACAATTTAATGTAAAAATTATCCGACGTTCGATATTTCATATACAATTGAAGGTGTGCCGTACATCGAACATTGGCTGTGCGTGCAGCACAACGGCCGCTATACGAACACCGCAGACGCGCCACAGTCGGTACTCGAGGGACGGTTCGTCAGTGAACAACTCCAGCGCCGCCTGGATCGCATCGTACGGGATATGGTAGAGCTGCAAACACGAAACACTTCAAAATCCAGGGGTTTTAGTTAATAGTTCAATATAAAAACATTTTGTACCATAGATCAATGAAAGAGCCTAGAGCAACATACTAAAAATCCCCACACTGAACTTACTTCTTCTTCCGGGTACGAGTCAACCCTCTCTCCGTGGCTTACAGACTCGGTGTGTGTGCACAAGTGCTAAAGTAATGTAAGAGAAAGTAATAAAAGATTTTGAAGAAAGAGAAAAGATGATAGCGTGCGTGTAGAACACGGAATTGAATTTGGTGGATTGGCTATTTGTTTAAAGCGTGGAATTGATCAGATAAGTTGTATTATGACGTGTATATTAAACATAAACTTGCAAGAGACCTTGTTTATGCAAAAGTCGCTGTTAAAATTTAGCCGTAGGAGTAATTTAGGATCGTTTGGACAATACATCTCCGAAGACTCGGCAACGCGAGCGATAATTAAAGTTTGTTGTAATCAGTTGATTGGGTACGTAATACGAAACATAATATTATTGTAAATAAGTTAGTACATATTAAAGATTTAGCACCTGGACATTTTCTTTTAGCAACATTTGTTGTTAAAAGATAGGCAGTTATTCAGCGTAATTTAAAGAAGGTCACTGAAATTTCGTTAGCGTGATCGCTATTACTTTTGTTGTCATCAGCTGTTACATAGAAAATAAGTTGTAAGTCAATAGCTGTAAATTTAATGAAGACCTGACAGGGCAGGGAGAGAAAGAAGAGAGCAGAGGTGGTGTGAACAAGGAGCACAGTAAATAGTGAGTTAGACATTATGGTAGCAGATATTGACCCTCACGTAATAGGTATCACAGAATCATGGACAAATAAAGATATAGTAGATGCTGACTGAAAGAATAGACGAAAAAAAGGGGAGGTGGAGTAATTTTTTATATTAAAGAATCTATCCAAGCATATGAAATAACACTGAAAAGTGAAACCGATTGTGAGGAAGCAATTTGTTGTAACATAGTTACCAAGAACTCAACATTAACAACAGGAGTAGCTTATCGTAGTCCTAGCCTAGGACAAGAGGAAGATGTAACATTACAAAAGGCGGTAAGGGAGGTGAGCAAGGGGGAATGTGCTATAATGGGTGATTTTAACCACGTCCATATACAATGGGAATCATTAGAGAGTGTTGGAGGTGACGACCATCAGTTTCTACTTCTAACACAGGATTGTTTCCTTACTCAACATGTCTTTGAACCAACCAGAGGTGGGAATGTGTTAGATTTAATTTTGTTTTCTCAAAATGAATTAGTTGACAATGTTAATGTACAAGAACCTTTGGGTTCAAGTGACCATAACCAGATTAATTTTAATATAAAAGTAAAAACAGGGAATGCATATAAAAAGCAATGGAGAGGAACTTCAACAAAGGCAAATTATAAAGAGATGAGAACATATCTAGCAAATATCGATTGGAATAACTTGCTGAAGAACAAGACGGCAACAGAAGGCTGGAATTGTTTAAAATATGAGATTGAGGGCAGTATTTCATTTTTTCGTTAAGAAAGCAAGGGAAAAGGTCCGGAAGAAACGCCTGTCTAAAGGGGTTATTAGAAAAATTGCTCACAAACAGATGCTGTGGAGGGTCTATAAACACACTGGACATGTAGAAGACTACACAAACTGCAAAGAGGCACTTAACCTAGCTACAACTGAAATTAGAAAATTTAAAAGAACCTTTGGAAAGAAAATTGGCAGGTAATATAAAAAACGACAGCAATAGTGTATATGCTTATGTAAGGAGTAAACAGAAAGTTCGAGATAAGGTTGGACCACTGGAAAACAACAGTAGAAACATAATTTCAGACGGGTTTCAAATGGCAGAGGTCCTGAATGAGTATTTCAGCTCAGTTTTTACCACAGAAGATATCAGCTCACTTCCAGTTCCAGCTACTAAATTTGAGGGCGATAAATCACAACTTTTAGGGTAGTTATTTGTAATTCCGGAAATGATAGCAAAGAAAATTAAGAAGATGAAAGATAATAAATCACCTGGAGTTGATGGGATACCACCAAAACTGGTTAAGGAAATTGAGCAAATTAGTACACTACACCACTTGCAAAATGGTTTAACTTGTCCCTAGAAGAAGGTATAGTTCCTTCAGAATGGAAAGAAACAAACATTACGCCGCGGTGAACAAGCCAGAAAATTACAGACCAGTGAGTTTAACATCAGTTGTATGTAAATGACTCGAAACATTAATTAGAGACCACATGGTGGAATTCCTTGTAAAACATAAAATAATAAATACATCTCAACATGGGTTCCTAAAAGCAAGGTCATGTCTAACCAATCGCTTATGTTTTTTGGAATTACAAAGTGGATAGATGACGGGTCACCAGAAAAATGGCAAATGTTATTCAATTTTGGAAGAATATCAAATGGGGGATGCTGTACTAGGTAGAACCACACAAGAAAAGGACATTTAGTGCTGACATGAAAGTTTCAGAGCAATGTGGGACTGCTGCTTCGAAAGGAAACCAAATTCTAAGGCTAATTAGAACTATCACGTATAAGGAGAAACAGATAAGTGTACCTCTGTACAAAGCAATAGTTCGATTACAATCATGGACGCCGTATCGTAAGAAGGACAAAGACAAGCTAGAAAGAATACAACGAAGAGCAACTAAAATTATTCCAGAATTGAGAGACCTTAATTATGAAAACCGCTTATTTCAATGTTTGACAACACTAGAGACCAGGAGACTAAGAGGAGACCAAATAGAAGTGTTTAAAATAGTGAACGGTTATGAGGAACTTGATAGGAATGTGTTCTTCAAACTTAAAGAAGGCAGTAGAACCAGAAGACACAAAGCAACATTAGTTAAGGAACAGTGTAGGTTGGACATGAGAAAGTACTCTTTCTCACAGAGGGTGATAAATGAATGGAATAATAAATGAATGGAACAAACTGCCAAATGATTGTGTTAATGCTAGTAGTGTGAATATGTTTAAAAATAGAATTGACAGATATTTGATAAGGGCGGGCTACACATAGATGATAAAATTGTTGGACTCTCGATACGCCAATGGCTTCCTTTTCCACTTGCCATCTGAAACTTGTTGTTTGGGATGGCAATCTTGTTAAATCTTGTTAAAAACTGCAATTAAAGGAGAGGAAAAGTTGATAGCGTGAAAACTGCAATATCAATTAATGTTGCAAGCTGGAATTCTTCTGTCTGAAAATCTCCAAACTTGGCGTTATAGCTGCGTTGGCCGGCTTACCGCAGAATTCAAGTAGGCATACCTACATACTTTAAGTATGATAGACTCAAGCACAGTCAGTAGTTACCCGTATCGTAATTCTGGAAGTATTACAGTTAACTGTGAAAAAAACATAATGTATTTGTTTGAATCCTCGTGATGTCGAAATATGTATCTATAATATATTTAACACAAAACAACCACGAAAACTGCTGCCGACAACGGTTAGTCCATACGAATGTACAACAATTTTTCAACCAGTATGAATCTATTTATGCACACGACAAAATTACACCTTTACTCAAGAGTATACACGTACTGACATGAAAAGTACGAGTCTATCAATTAAAGGAGTAAAACTCATTAATTGTTTGTCAGAATATTCATCTTTAAAAAAATAAAGCTAATGTTTTGAATAGTTATGGTATCTGATATGTAGCTATTTATGGTAAAAAAAAATTATTTGGATTAGGGTTATATTACGTTCAATCTAAATATATATTGATGTGGTTTTCGTTAAATTGACTGTGCAAATTCTAATTGGTTAGGAATGTACACCCAGTTAGGAATGTACACCAAGTTAGGAATGTACACCAAGTTAGGAATGTACACCAAGTTAGGAATGTACACCAAGTTAGGAATGTACACCAAGTTAGTACTTCACGATCAGCCTGTCATAAAAATTATGTCTGATATGCCATGTTTTGAAAACAAAACAATCTGCCACATGCGTACAATTGCATAGTGTATTTTATTCAGCATTGTGTATTTATATTTGTAATACGGCAAATAACATAAGTATTACACTTCTTCTTGCCATATTTTCGACAATTTCATAGTTATGTAATGTTGTATCATGGTTTGGGGTTTTCAAACAAATAGAATAATAAAACTTCAAAAGAAAGCATTGAGAATTATTACCTTAAGTAACTATAATTCCCACACAGAGCCACTCCATAAAAAACGCAGCATGTTAAAAGTAGATGACATTCTTAAATTACAACAATTAAAATTTTATTATAAATATTTACATAACAATTTACCAGTTTATTTACAAAACTGGAGGATAATCTTCAACTATTACATGCATAATTATGATACACGAATCAAGAATGAAATATATACTTATAAAACTAAACACGAATTTGCAAAGAAATGTGTTCGGCATAATTTACCATTTCTACTTAATAATATTCCCACTATAGTTAAGGAAAAGCTTAATACACACAGCTTACAAGGATTTGTTCAGTATGCAAAACTTTATTTTTTACAAAATTATAAAGATTCATGCACAAGGCAAAATTGCTATATATGTATGCAACATTAAACAAATACAACCACCTGTCACCCTTATACTAAAAGGCGCCTAAACTGCAAACACACATAATCAAGCGAGAATATTAATACACGAACACGCACATGCACATAAACAAGCACGTGCACACGCACTCTTTTTTTTTCTTTTTTCTTCTCTTAGAAAAATTATATATGTTCGACCAACTGATTTAGTTTAATTTTATTTTGCAAGGTGGCTCCTCGATAGCGACTATCAAAGTCTTAGAGGAGTCTCCTGACCCTATTTGTTTGTTTACCTTAATATATACCATGTTTACTTACAACCATTTACACCTGTATTATTTAAAATTATAATTTAACATGGATATATATATATGTATTATGTGAGGTCAAATAAAGCATTTCTTCTTCTTCTTCTTCTTCTTCTTCTTGTAATGACATCGCTACTATTATGTTTGTCTATTATTGTTGTAGAAAATAAATATTCATTCATTAATTCATTAATTAATTCATTCATTCATTCAAACAGTAATCTGACCCCACCTGCGCCGAAGTCTCACACGTGACCTTCACATTGCTCGGCTTGCACGTGAGCAGCGACATTTCGCCGAGAACACTGCCTGTACTCAGGTAGTCCGTCACACGCTCGATCTTCGGCACAGTCATCATCTCGTCACCTTCTTCCGTAGAGCTAACGACACTTGCCTTCTTCGACTTCGGTTTATCCGGCTGCTGATCTAATGTGATCGATTTCTCAACCTGCAACAGATCACCCTTATGCACTAGTCTGGCTGTCTATGTATAGATCATATGAAAATCCACCGGTGTGAGATCAAATGTACACCCGTAAATTGTCACCATTCTTCCTAACACCTTGGGTTAATGCATTTTTGTTGACGCACGTAAAACTGTTCTCTTTGACGACTTCATACAGTGGTCCCTCGCTATAAGGAACGTGTTGAGACTTGGTCAAGATGTTCTATATATCCTTGTTCCTTGCCTACATGGGTGTATATAGCACGGGCCAGAACGGGTGTGTCAAATGTGTCCCTTTTAAGTGGATATTTTGCGCATCATGAGTCCATATAACGAGAGGCCGGTGTATATTTGTTCTCGCGTGATTGTCTGCTTTGTTGAGAAAGCATTGGCGTGAATAGTCGTTTAGGAAACACACTCCCTTTTTGGTTAACATACATGTATACTATACAATAAAACAGTTATATTGCACTAAAATCTTCGGGAAACCCAAGCTTAGCAGCGCACCAAAAACAAAAGGGTAGACAGTTTCTAGTCGGTTTAACAATTCCAGCCGTAAACAGTTGGAATAGTACGCTGAGGAGATGTGGAGGAAAACGAGTTTTTAGTTGACTGTGAAACGTTACTATATTTCCTGCTGACTTAACACTACTGGGAAATGAGTTTCACAAAGTTGGAGCGGCAACTGACAAAGCTCTAGTCTTAACACTGGGAACGAAAAGTGGATTAGAACTAGATGATCGAACCTGGCTGGGCTGTCTTGCAGGCGTGTTCAATGAATGTAAATATGTATGTGGGAGTGGGAGGGGAATGGAGAATTAGGGCGATGGATAGAGGGGAGGGGAGGGGAGATGTTAGTGGAGACGGTAGTAAAACGGAACTACAAAATATCTTTGCGTTTGATAGACACCTGTCATATACAACACTGCCACCTAGCGGGTAAATGCGTACACGCATATAACGAATTCACGGATATAACGAACTCGTTAGCTACCCACAAAGTAGTTCGTTATAAGCGTGTTGCACTGTAGTTATGAAGAAGAAGGGAAACATAAATTGACGACCGGTATCGGTGCCAGCCTCACCCCGGACAACAGGGAAAAGGATGGGAGCAACAAAAATGCTGGTTGCTTGGATGAAAGTGCTTGAAAGGTATGTATATAGTCTCATTTCTCCCAGTACTTGTTAGTTGATACTACTGGCAGCACCCGTACCTTTACCAGGCCTGACACGATCACGTAGATGCCTCCTTTCGGATCTGACTCGGCCTCAATCGTCTCACCGTCAGACTTGCTCACCAATAAAGCGTTGTGCTGGAAACAAGCCGAGGAATATTTCACAATATATAACATTCGGTTTGGCACAACCTGAATATGTTTATTTGCTCTCAACGAGGTGTTCTTTAATCATTTAGGCAATTGTACTTTAATGATTAGATTCAGTACAATATTTTCATACAATCCATCACTGTGTTGCCTTGTCCGCCTTGTTTCAAACTCTGAACTATTAGTAAACGCCGCACGTTGCACATATGACTTGTTCAGGCCGCAAAAATATTCTTTTGTGGTAGCCGATATGTCGAAACTGCAGCAGCTGTGTGACCGCTATTCACCGACGTAGATACATACAACTGTGTGCGCTATTCACCGACGTAGATACATACAACTGTGTAAGCGCTATTCACCGACGTAGATACATACAACTGTGTAAGCGCTATTCACCGACGTAGATACATACAACTATGTAAGCGCTATTCACCGACGTAGATACATACAACTGTGTAAGCGCTATTCACCGACGTAGATACATACAACTGTGTAAGCGCTATTCACCGACGTAGATACATACAACTGTGTAAGCGCTATTCACCGACGTAGATACATACAACTGTGTAAGCGCTATTCACCGACGTAGATACATACAACTGTGTAAGCGCTATTCACCGACGTAGATACATACAACTATGTAAGCGCTATTCACCGACGTAGATACATACAACTGTGTAAGCGCTATTCACCGACGTAGATACATACAACTGTGTAAGCGCTATTCACCGACGTAGATACATACAACTGTGTAATATCAGATCATCCGAATATCAAATCATCCGAAATATCAAATCATCCGAAAAACAAAAAGATATTGACCCTCACATAATTGGTATAACTGAATCATGGGCCAACATAGATATAACAGATGCTGAATTAGGACTGGCAGGATATGTAATGTTTAGGAAAGATCGAATAGGAAGAAGGGGCGGGGGAGTTATTTTATGTGTTAAAGAATCTATTCAGGCTTATGAAATAAAACTAGAAAGGGAAGCAGATTGCGATGAAGCTGTTTGGTGCAAAATTGTTTCAGGAAATTCAAAATTAACTATTGGATTAGTTTACCGAAGTCCAAACATAAACGAAGAGGACAACACAAAAATAAAAAAACGCTATAAAGGAAGTTAGTAAATGGGAATGTATCATAATGGGAGATTTTAACCATGGACACATACAATGGAATTCTCTAGAGCACAGGGATTGAGGACCAACAATTTCTATTTTTAATCCAGGATAGCTTTCTTACTCAGCACGTACTAGAACCAACCAGGGGAGAAAATGTATTAGATATAGTTTTGTCATCACAAAAAGAATTAGTGGACAATGTAAAAATATTTGAACCATTGGGTAATAGTGACCATAATCAAATACATTTTGACATCAATGTAAAATCAGAAAGTAAAAATAAGAAAACGTACAAGAGAAACTTCCACAAAGGTAACTACAAAGATATGAGAAAATTCTTAGCAAAGCTAAATTGGAATAACATGCTGATGAATAAGACCGCAATTGAATGTTGGAATATTCTAAAATATGAAATTGAGAGTATCATCGATACATTTGTTCCCTTCCAAAAACAAGGAAAACGGTGTAGAAAGAAACACTTGTCAAAAGAGGCTATTAGAAAAATAATGCTAAAACAAACTATGTGGAGGGTTTATAGGCGTACCAGAAAGGACGAAGACTATGCAAAATACAAAGAGGCACTTAATTCAGCTACAACTGAAATCAGACAATCTAAAAGAAGCTATGAGCAAAAACTAGCATGTAACATAAAAAATGACAGCAAGAGTTTTTATGCATATGTCAGGAGTAAACAAAACGTGCAAGACAAGGTTGGACCTCTAGAAGACAGTGCTGGAAATATAATATCACAGGGGTTTTTAATGGCGGAAGACCTAAATGGTTACTTCAGTTCAGTGTTTACCAAAGAAGATATTAGTTCATTACCAGTTGCTGATGCTAAATTTCAGGGGGCTAAATCTGACTATTTAGGTCCGTTAGTTGTAACTCCAGAATTGGTAGCTAAGAAAATAAAGGCAATGAAGGATAACAAATCACCGGGAGTGGATGGGATTCCTCCAAAATTACTAATGGAAACAGTAGAACAAATCAGTATACCACTTTCAAGAGTATTCAACTTGTCATTAAAAGAGGGAGTTGTTCCGTTTGAATGGAAAGAAGCAAACATCATACCATTATTTAAAAAGGGTTCGAGAAATAAGTCAGAGAATTACTGACCAGTGAGTTTAACGTCAGTGATTTGTAAATTATTAGAAAGGTTAATTAAAGACCATATGGTGGAATTCCTCGTTAAGCATAAATTATTAAATTCATCTCAACATGGATTCCTTAAAGCGAGGTCATGCTTAACAAATATGTTATGTTTTTTGGAAGAAATCACTAAGTCGATAGACGTTGGATCGCCAGTAGATATTATCTACTTAGATTTTCAGAAAGCTTTTGACAAAGTGCCACATCAAAGATTACTACTTAAAGTAAAAGCCCATGGTGTCGGGGATAGCATAACTGACTGGATAGAACAATGGCTGACTGACAGAAGACAACGAGTTGTAGTAGATGGAGAAGTTTCAAATTGGAAATCGGTTTTGAGTGGGGTACCTCAAGGATCAGTATTAGGACCTATATTATTCTTAATTTATATCAATGACTTGGACGACAGTATAACAAGTAACGTACTGAAATTTGCGGATGACACAAAACTGTTTAGAAAGGTTAATACTGATGGTGATAAACAACATTTACAAAACGATCTAGACAGATTAGTGAAATGGTCTGAGAAATGGCAGATGTTGTTCAATTTTGGGAAATGTAAATGCCTACATACAGGACATAGGAACTTGAATGTAAACTATAAAATGGGAGATACTGTTCTGGGTACTACTGTAAAAGAAAAGGACTTAGGAGTTACACTAAGCGCTGATATGAAAGTTTCAGAGCAGTGTGGTATTGCAGCTTCAAAGGGTAATCAAATTCTTGGATTGATTAGAAGAAACATAACATACAAGGGAAAAAAGTTAATTATACCTCTTTATAAAGCAATAGTTAGACCTCATTTAGAATACTGTATACAAGCATGGAGACCATATCGTAAGAAGGATATAGATACGCTTGAACGCATACAAAGGAGAGCAACTAAAATGATTCCAGAACTGAGAGACCTTAGTTATGAAGAACGCCTGAAAGAATGTGGTTTAACAACTCTAGAGACAAGGAGGTTAAGAGGAGATCAGATTGAAGTTTTTAAGATATTGAATGGGTATGAAAATATTGATAGAAATATGTTTTTCTCACTCAAGAAGGATAGCAGAACTAGAGGACATGAGGTAAAATTAGTAAAGGATCAATGTAGATTGGACATCAGGAAGCACTCGTTCTCACAGAGGACAATAAATGAATGGAACAAATTGTCTACAGATTGTGTAACTGCTAGCTAGCACTCAGGAGGGCGGGCTATAAGTAGATGAACATTGTTGGACTCTCGATAAGCCAATGGCTTCCTTGTCCACTTGCCATCTGGGCCTTTGGCTTGGATGGCAAATCTTGTTAAATCATCTTGTAAGCGCTATTCACCGACGTAGATACATAGAAACGAAATATGTTACAGTGGTCAACCATAATCAGCCGTTGCCCAGGGTCAGAGCGCCAGCGTTGACGGCAACACACTCACTAGGTCAATGACTAGGAAGGAAAAGTGAATTTTACACCGGCCGTGACGAAAAGTTAGGTCACACACTAAAATAATGAACCGAATGGTTTAGCCAGTTAAATCGGTCCCCCAACACGTTCCTCTGCACTGATCCCATATCAGCATCAGCTATGTAAAGTCCAAATCTACAACTGAACCCTGATCAGTCACAAGCCGTCAGATTGAAAAGTGTGTACACTTCAGCATGAGTGCGCCATGGTCGGTGAAAATTCACTTCCTCTGTGTTGACGTATCACCTGTAGCCTACCTTGATGTACTCGATGAGAGTTTCGTCTCCCATCACCCACGCTAGGTTGCCAATGATCCTCTCGGGAGGAGGAGGTGGGATCGCGGTTGGGATCTTCAGGAGTTTCTTCATCCTCGTCTCGATCATCTGAATTCAAAAATATGTGAGTGTATATGTATGACGAGACCGTACCAGTTATTACATTTGACCACGTACCTATCTGAGACAACGGGTGTCACCGTTTTTGAACTCCAATAAGTTCCTTATCACTGCCTGTGGTAAAGTCCATGGCATATAAACGAGTACTTAAATATTGCAGTTATGCATCGACGCACACCGTTACTACGGTTTGTATATGGAGTTTTCCCTGCCGGAAACTCTATGGATCCCTTTGGCACGTTAGGCGTCTTACTGATAAAGTGTTACGTGAACGCACCACTTCGAGTTTTTCGCTCTCGCCCTCGTCCAGCACGCCGTCCGAGCGCATCTTGATGATCTTCTCTCGGATGTTGTTGAGAATGCGCCGCGCCGCCTGCTGAGTTTTGATCGACACCGCTACACCTGGGTTCGACTTCTGCAGCAGGCCTGCAGACACACGCCAACACGCGGCGTCATGCACGAATGCACTTACACTCACCAACATGTGGTGTCATGAATTAAAGCACTTACACTCACCAACACGTAGCGTAATGCACGAATGCACTTGCACTCACCAACACGTGGCGTCATGCACGAATGCACTTACACTCACCAACATGTGGTGTCATGAACTAAATCACTTACACTCACCAACACGTAGCGTAATGCACGAATGCACTTGCACTCACCAACACGTGGCGTCATGCACGAATGCACTTACACTCACCAACATGTGGTGTCATGAACTAAAGCACTTGCACTCACCAACACGTAGCGTAATGCACGAATGCACTTGCACTCACCAACACGTGGCGTCATGCACGAATGCACTTACACTCACCAACATGTGGTGTCATGAACTAAAGCACTTGCACTCACCAACACGTGGCGTCATGCACGAATGCACTTACACTCACCAACACGTGGTGTCATGCACGAATGCACTTACACTCATCAACACGTGGCGTCATGCACGAATGCACTTCCATTCACCAACACGTGGCGCCACTCACCATATCATCAATGCCACAAACTAAATTCAAAATGGACGGTTGGCGGAGTAGTATAAACGATCGGTTGGGTGGTCGACGTCGTTGTTAATATGCAATAGAAATTGAGAGATTTCTTGACAAACATTAGGAGTTTACCATATGAAATAAAGATGTGTAAAATATGCACATGGATGTATGTTGTGTCAGGGACCATATGATATGCGCGGTGATTACTAGCAGTCGAAGTAGTGGCGGTGTGTATAGCCATTTCACACGGACTAGGAGACGAGCCAAGGGTATTGTAGTTAATATATAAAACAAGAAGATCCAGATGGCGTGTAGACAATCATTAATGGGTTTATCTCGAGTCAGCCAACTTTATCAATGTGATTATGTAACCTCGTATTTCAGGAACGTTTAGTTTGTATCACACTGGTTGATGTTGCAGTGTATCAAAAGCGTTTAAAATCCATGTGGATAATATATATTGTCAATCCGTCATCTACCCACTTAATGATGTCTTCCCAAACCGTTAGAGATTCGGTACGACTAAGCTTCAATGAACCCGTGTTAATATGGATTTGTTCTAACAAGGAAGTCAACTATATGCTATATAATTGAAGTGTCTAATAAAGTATATACTATTCATGTCAAACTCGCTGGTCTGTCATTCTGAGTCGTTTCTCGAACCCCTTTAAAAGATGCTGTATGTTTGTTGTTACTGCATGTTTTTGTTTTGGAACTTAGGGATTGGGGATTCCTTTCCGTGCGATTGACTTTCCAACAAGTGACGTCGACGGGAGTACGTATTCCTGGTAAGACAGCCTGTTGTCACCTTGACAACATGCTTAACAACGGTGCAATTTAGGAAATGTCAACAAGCCGATACATGCCTAGACCCTTCAGAATGTCCGAGCGTCCGTCCATAGTTTTCTGTCGCAGTTCTGATGCAATCTTCTTGCTGTCGATCATGTGTGTGATGAAATTCTGCACCTCCTCCTCGCCCACGACGTATCCCTTGCCTACGTCGTAGCCGAACCGCAGTCGTTTATTGACCTGGTTGTTGACGATGCCCATCACTTGTGGTATCACCGCCTACAAACAGGATGAGTCACTCGTGTTGCCCATCACTTGTGGTATCACCGCCTACAAACAGGATGAGTCACTCGTGTTGCCCATCACTTGTGGTATCACCGCCTACAAACAGGATGAGTCACTCGTGTTGCCCATCCCTTGTGGTATCACCGCCTACAAACAGGATGAGTCACTCGTGTTGCCCATCACTTGTGGTATCACCGCCTACAAACAGGATGAGTCAATCGTGTTGCCCATCACTTGTGGTATCACCGCCTACAAACAGGATGAGTCACTCGTGTTGCCCATCACTTGTGGTATCACCGCCTACAAACAGGATGAGTCACTCGTGTTGCCCATCACTTGTGGTATCACCGCCTACAAACAGGATGAGTCACTCGTGTTGCCCATCACTTGTGGTATCACCGCCTACAAACAGGATGAGTCACTCGTGTTGCCCATCACTTGTGGTATCACCGCCTACAAACAGGATGAGTCACTCGTGTTGCCCATCACTTGTGGTATCACCGCCTACAAACAGGATGAGTCACTCGTGTTGCCCATCACTTGTGGTATCACCGCCTACAAACAGGATGAGTCACTCGTGTTGCCCATCACTTGTGGTATCACCGCCTACAAACAGGATGAGTCAATCGTGTTGCCCATCACTTGTGGTATCACCGCCTACAAACAGGATGAGTCACTCGTGTTGCCCATCACTTACGTTATGGTCCCTGAAAGACAGGGGGAGTTCATTTAGCCATATAATGACGCCCATCACTTTACACTGGCCCTGGCGCAAAATTAGGTCACCCATGCTGAATTGTGCACACTTTTAAATCTGAAGACTTGTGACTGATTAGGGATCAGTTGTAGATGAGGACTTTTCATAGATTCTTTAAACTTAAACAAGTGTAAAACCAGGGGGTACAAAGAAGCATCAGTCAAGGTACAGTGTAGGTTGGATATGAGAAAGTACTAATTTTCACAGTAACTATGTTTAACAATAAAATTGACAATATCTGTGTTGACAATATAAATGTGTTGGACTCTCAGTAAGCCAATGGCTTCCTTGTTCACTTGCTTGTAGCCTTGGGTGCCAATCTTGTTAAATCACTTGTGGTATGGTCGCCAGCAAGGCAGGGTGAGTTAAACTAGCTACATAGGACGCATATCAATTATAATCGTATAATCGCCTGAAATGATGTTGTTTTGACAAATGTAGAATGCGTTGTCATGGTCAACTGCTGAGTTACCGACGACGATATTGTAAGTTAGAATATAAAATAGGTTCACCTTAACGAGTCGAAGAGATCGGAGTACTCGCAGTATTCGTATGGCTTTCGCGATGCGAAGGATACTCGGGCTGAACACTGACGGAGCGCCTTTTTCAGAGTGCCTGACACTTAATATCTTCGAAATGTCGATGCCCATGTCAACCATCGAAAAAACGAGAATGAGAAAGTCGAACTGGTTCCAATGACTCTTGAAATAGTGCACCCGAAGCCCCATGATCTGTGGGACAAAAATGTTGAACGTACACAAGTGCTCTTCATGCGATCTCACAACTGTACAGAATGAAGACGTTCTGCCGTTTGCCAAATCGTGGCGAAAGACGTTTGCCGACAGAATGTTAAAAAACTAAATATTTTAACAAGTAGAACGATCAAGGAAAATCGGCTATTTGGAGACTGACCGACAAACAAACATGCAAACATATGCATATAGTCAGATAAGACAGACATGCATACATACATTCAGACAGATAGATTGTCATGCAGAAAGTCAGACATACAGACATTCCGACAAGACATATAACAAAACAACAGATAAGAATAAACGAATGTGACTGCGCGTGCGTGCATGTGTGCGTGTGTGCGTGTGTGCGTGCGTGCGTGCGTGCGTAGGTTATGCCTGCCTCGCACCTTTATTATGGCTTCAAGTATGTAGATAACGATGAAGATAACGTTGAAAACGAAGAACAAGAGTTCTCGCGTCCTTTCTTCGTCGGGCGTCAGACTCTTCGCTTCCTCCTCGAACTCAGTGACGATTGCGACGATGTTAATCACAATGACAATGTACATGACAATGTCAAAGGCCGGATGCATGCACATTGAGTAGCACAACAGCTTCAAGCGGTTCCTCGGCTGCGGTATCCTCTTCGATGTTATGCGGTTCGATTGCAACGTTTCCAGCTTCATTTTCTGCAACACGCAACAGACGCACGTGTTAACAAGTAGCGTTTGCAACAGTGAACTACTGGTGTATTTAGCAGGAACGACATCCACAGCTTAACCGACCTGTGTTAGGAACGACATCCACAGCTTAACCGACCTGTGTTAGGAATATAGTAGTACAAAAGACATTTCTAACGAAAGGCGAGGATACATTCCACTGAACCTAACTCGTCTAGGATATTTGGAGCATTGGTAAAATGCAATAAACACGTATTTCGTGCATGTAATTATTATTATACATATATCACTAAAGTTACTTGACAATAATGATGCATAAAAATAACGAAATATAAAATTATGACGGTTTGTGATGAAAGCCGTAACATCACGTGACGTCTTGCGCGTTGATTATTACTATTAGACGTTCAACTTATTAATTGGAGCACTTGTCTTCTGCTTCTTGGTGTCAATGAGCAGACGGTATGTCACGGAATACACATATAAAACGGTTAGCGCGTGTCAGTGTTAAAAGTTGTTAGTTCCGATACCAGATTGCGTCGGAAGTCCGAAATACGCGAGTTATATTGTTGGCCCAATGGAACAGTAACTGGTGGACTTCGTCAAGTCCGGGTGCGAGAAGTCCTGGGCTGAGGTCCAGGCGGATAGTTTTAGTTTTGAGTGTAGGAGGTGTGCGAAGATGAAGGACTATATGTGGAGATGGAACAGCTGAGGCAGCTCATTGTGGCATTGGTGGGAAGGGAAGAGGTGGGTTGTGCCAGTGGTTCCGGTGAGGGAACAGTGGATAATAAAGTGTGGAAAAGCGATGAGAGAGGTGCTGGGGAGAGCTCAACTCAGCCTGGGAGGAGGTTGGGAGGAGGTAAGGTGACAGAACGTAAGGAGACGGGACGGACGGAGACGGGAGGTACTGAGACAGGAGGGAAGACGACGGGAGCGAAGGAGACTGGAGGGAGGGTGACAGGCGTGAGGGAGACGGGAGGGAAGGAGACCTTGGCGAAGGCGGCGAAGGAGAGCGAGGGTGCTTGTGAGGGACTCGATAGTTAGGCAGACTGACATCGCGCTAAACAAGGGGACGACGTGGTGGTGGGTTGTTTCCAGGGGCACAAATAAAGGCTATGCTGGGTCCTGGCAAGGGAGGATCTATTTTAGTACACATAGGGACTAATAACGTAGAGAGGGGGGAACAACTGTCATAATTAGGAAATACAGGCAGTTAGTTAGAACACTTCAGCAGACACGGGTTAAGCAAATAATTATGTGAGGGAGTTTACCAGTAAAGGGAAGCTGGGGTCAGAGGATGGCAATTAATACGTTAGTTCAGCGGCTATGTAGGGAAGAATAAGTTCGATTTGTGGATTTATGTGGATGTTTTGTTGGGAGGACTGATATCATATGTACATGAGGAATGGGATTCATCTTAGTGCAGCAGTGTTTACGGGTGAACTCTCAGTGGCCGTCGATAGTGGCATAAAAATATGTTTGGTGGCAAACATTGTTTAAATTAGAAGCGCGGGGGTTTAAGTAGTGGTGCCTCAAAGAGGACAAGAGGCCACTAGTACACACAAACCAGTAACTAAATGTGCGGAAAACATTTCTGAAGCTGGATATAAATGCGTGTGTTTAAATGCAAGTAGCATAGTAAATAAGAACACAAATTTAAACATTATGGTAGAGGATATTGACCCTCACATAATTGGCATAACCGAATCATGGACCAACAAAGACATAACAGATGCTGAGTTAGGAATGACATGATACGTAATGTTTAGGAGAGATCGAAGAGGAAGAAGGGGAGGGGGAGTTATATATTAAAAAATCTATTCAGGCTTATAAAATAAAATTAGAAAGTGAAGCCGATTGAGGATGAAGCTGTTTGGTGCAATATAGTCAGTTAAAGGAAATTCAACATTAACTATTGGATTAGTTTACGTAAATGCGTAAATGAAGAGAATAACACAAACATTCAAAACGCTTTATGTATCATAATGGGAGATTTTAACCACGGACACATACAACGGAAATATGTAGAGTTTTCTTTCATTCAGGATAGCTGTCTTACTCAACACGTGCTAGAACCAACCAGGGGAGAGAATGTATTATGCATAGGTTTGTCTTCACAAAAAGAATTACTGGACAATGCCAAAACACATGAACCATTGGGTAGCAGTGATTATAATCAAATACATTTTGACATCAAAGTAAAATCAGAAAGTAAAAATAAAAAACGTACAAGAGAAACTTTCACAAAGGTAAATATAAAGATATGCGAAAATACTTAGCAAAGCCATATTGGAATAACATGCTGAGGAATAAGACCGCAATTGAATGTTGGAACATTATAATATGAAATTGAGAGTGTCATCGATACATTTGTTCCCTTGAAAACATAAGGAAAACGGTCTAGAAAGAAACATTTATCAAAAGAAGCTATTAAAAAATAGTCTACAACCAAATTATGTGGAGGGTTTACAGGCGTACTAGAAAATTAAGTGGAGGGTTTACATGCGTACTAGAAACTATGTGGAGGGTTTACAGGCGAACTAGAAACTATGTGGAGGGTTTACAGGCGTACTAGAAAGGATGACGGCTACACAAATTACAAAGAGGCATTAAATGCAGCTATAACTGAAATTAGACAGTCTAAAATTAGCTATGAGCAAAAATTAACACGAAACATAACAACAAGAATTGTTGCACATGCCAGGAGTAAACAAAACGTACGAGACAAGGTTGGAGCACTAGAAGACAGTGTTGGAGCACTAGAAGACAGTGTTGGACCACTAGAAGACAGTGCTGGACCACTAGAAGACAGTATTGGACCACTAGAAGACAGTGTTGGACCACTAGAAGACAGTGTTGGACCACTAGAAGAGAGCGGTGGACCACTAGAAGACAATGTTGGACCACTAGAAGACAGTGCTGGACCACTAGAAGACAGCGCTGGACCACTAGAAGACAGTGTTGGACCACTAGAAGACAGTGTTGGTTCACTAGAAGACAGTGCTGGACCACTAGAAGACAGTGCTGGACCACTAGAAGACAGTGTTGGACCACTAGAAGACAGTGCTGGACCACTAGAAGACAATGGTGGACCACTAGAAGACAGGGCTGGACCACTAGAAGACATTGCTGAACCACTAGAAGACAATGTTGGACCACTAGATGACAGTGCTGGACCACTAGAAGACAGGGCTGGACCACTAGAAGACAAGGTTGGACCACTAGAAGACAAGGTTGGACCACTAGAAGACAGGGCTGGACCACTAGAAGACAAGGTTGGACCACTAGAAGACAAGGTTGGACCACTAGAAGACAGGACTGGACCACTAGAAGACAAGGTTGGACCACTAGAAGACAAGGTTGGACCACTAGAAGACAGTGCTGGACCACTAGAAGACAGTGCTGGACCACAAGAAGACAGGGCTGGACCACTAGAAGACAGTGCTGGACCACTAGAAGACAGTGTTGGACCACTAGAAGACAGTGTTGGACCACTAGACGACAGTGCTGGACCACTAGAAGACAGTGTTGGACCACTAGAAGACAGTGTTGGACCACTAGAATACAGGGCTGGACCACTAGAAGACAGTGCTGGACCACTAGAAGACAGTGTTGGACCACTAGAAGACAATGTTGGACCACTAGAAGACAGTGCTGGACCACTAGAAGACAGTGCTGGACCACGAGAAGACAGTGATGGACCACTAGAAGACAGTGTTGGACCACTAGAAGACAGTGTTGGACCACTAGAAGACAGTGCTGGACCACTAGAAGACAGGGCTGGACCACTAGAAGACAAGGTAGGACCACTAGAAGACAGGGCTGGACCACTAGAAATGAAGGTTGGACCACTAGAAGACAAGGTTGGACCACTAGAAGACAGGAATGGACCACTAGAAGACAAGATTGGACCACTAGAAGACAAGGTTGGACCACTAGAAGACAGTGCTGGACCACTAGAAGACAGTGCTGGACCACTAGAAGACAGTGCTGGACCACTAGAAGACAGTGCTGGACAACTAGAATACAGTGTTGGACCACTAGAAGACAGTGCTGGACCACTAGAAGACAGTGCTGGACCACCAGAAGACAGTGCTGGACCACTAGAAGACAGTGCTGGACCACTAGAAGACAAGGTTGGACCACTGGAAGACAAGGTTGGACCACTAGAAGACAGGGCTGAACAACTAGAAGACAAGGTTGGACCACTAGAAGACAAGGTTGGACCACTAGAAGACAATGTTGGACCACTAGAAGACAGTGCTGGACCACTAGAAGACAAGGTTGGACCACAAGAAGACAGTGCTGGACCACTAGAAGATAGTGTTGGACCACTAGAAGACAGTGCTGGACCACTAGAAGACAGTGTTGGACCACTAGAAGACGGGCTGGACCACTAGAAGACAGTGCTGGACCACTAGAAGACAGTGTTGGATCACTAGAATACAGGGCTGGACCACTAGAAGACAGTGCTGGACCACTAGAAGACAGTGTTGGACCACTAGAAGACAGTGTTGGACCACTAGAAGACAGTGCTGGACCACTAGAAGACAGTGCTGGACCACGAGAAGACAGTGATGGACCACTAGAAGACAAGGTTGGACCACTAGAAACAGTGTTGGATCACTAGAAGACAGTGTTGGACCACTAGAAGACAGTGCTGGACCACTAGAAGACAGTGTTGGACCACTAGAAGACAGTGTTGGACCACTAGAAGACAGGGCTGGACCACTAGAAGACAAGGTTGGACCACTGGAAGACAAGGTTGGACCACTAGAAGACAGGGCTGGACCACTAGAAGACAAGGTTGGACCACTAGAAGACAAGGTTGGACCACTAGAAGACAATGTTGGACCACTAGAAGACAAGGTTGGACCACTAGAAGACAGGACTGGACCACTAGAAGACAAGGTTGGACCACTAGAAGACAAGGTTGGACCACTAGAAGACAGTGCTGGACTACTAGAAGACAGTGCTGGACCACAAGAAGACAGGGCTGGACCACTAGAAGACAGTGCTGGACCACTAGAAGACAGTGTTGGACCACTAGAAGACAGTGTTGGACCACTAGAAGACAGTGCTGGACCACTAGAAGATAGTGTTGGACCATTAGAAGACAGTGTTGGACCATTAGAAGACAGTGTTGGACCACAAGAAGACAGTGCTGGACCACTAGAAGACAGGGCTGGACCACTAGGAGACAAGGTTGGACCACTGGAAGACAAGGTTGGACCACTAGAAGACAGGGCTGGACCACTAGCAGACAAGGTTGGACCACTAGAAGACAAGGTTGGACCACTAGAAGACAAGGTTGGACCACTAGAAGACAGTATTGGACCACTAGAAGACAGTGTTGGACCACTAGAAGAGAGCGGTGGACCACTAGAAGACAATGTTGGACCACTAGAAGACAGTGCTGGACCACTAGAAGACAGCGCAGGACCACTAGAAGACAGTGTTGGACCACTAGAAGACAGTGTTGGTTCACTAGAAGACACTGCTGGACCACTAGAAGACAGTGCTGGACCACTAGAAGACAGTGTTGGACCACTAGAAGACAGTGCTGGACCACTAGAAGACAATGGTGGACCACTAGAAGACAGGGCTGGACCACTAGAAGACATTGCTGAACCACTAGAAGACAATGTTGGACCACTAGATGACAGTGCTGGACCACTAGAAGACAGGGCTGGACCACTAGAAGACAAGGTTGGACCACTAGAAGACAAGGTTGGACCACTAGAAGACAGGGCTGGACCACTAGAAGACAAGGTTGGACCACTAGAAGACAGTGTTGGACCACTAGAATATAGTGCTGGACCACTAGAAGACAGTGCTGGACCACTAGAAGACAGTGTTGGACCACTAGAAGACAATGTTGGACCACTAGAAGACAGTGCTGGACCACTAGAAGACAGTGCTGGACAACTAGAATACAGTGTTGGACCACTAGAAGACAGTGCTGGACCACTAGAAGACAGTGCTGGACCACCAGAAGACAGTGCTGGACCACTAGAAGACAGTGCTGGACCATTAGAAGACAGTGATGGACCACTAGAAGACAAGGTTGGACCACTAGAAGACAGTGTTGGATCACTAGAAGACAGTGTTGGACCACTAGAAGACAGTGTTGGACCACTAGAAGACAGTGATGGACCACTAGAAGACAGGACTGGACCACAAGAAGACATTGTTGGACCACTAGAAGACAGTGCTGGACCACTAGAAGACAAGGTTGGACCACTGGAAGACAAGGTTGGACCACTAGAAGACGGGCTGGACCACTAGAAGACAGTGTTGGACCACTAGAAGACAGTGTTGGACCACTAGAAGACAGTGCTGGACAACTAGAAGACAGGGCTGGACCACTAGAAGACAAGGTTGGACCACTGGAAGACAAGGTTGGACCACTAGAAGACAGGGCTGGACCACTAGCAGACAAGGTTGGACCACTAGAAAACAAGGTTGGACCACTAGAAGACAAGGTTGGACCACTAGAAGACAAGGTTGGACCACTAAAAGACAGTGATGGACCACTAGAAGACAAGGTTGGACCACAAGAAGACAGTGCTGGACCATTAGAAGACAGTGTTGGACCACTAGAAGACAGTGCTGGACCACTAGAAGACATTGTTGGACCACTAGAAGACGGGCTGGACCACTAGAAGACAGTGCTGGACCACTAGAAGACAGTGTTGGACCACTAGAATATAGGGCTGGACCACTAGAAGACAGTGCTGGACCAATAGAAGACAGTGTTGGACCACTAGAAGACAGTGTTGGACCACTAGAAGACAGTGCTGGACCACTAGAAGACAGTGCTGGACAACTAGAATACAGTGTTGGACCACTAGAAGACAGTGCTGGACCACTAGAAGACAGTGCTGGACCAACAGAAGACAGTGCTGGACCACTAGAAGACAGTGCTGGACCATTAGAAGACAGTGATGGACCACTAGAAGACAAGGTTGGACCATTAGAAGACAGTGTTGGATCACTAGAAGACAGTGTTGGACCACTAGAAGACAGTGTTGGACCACTAGAAGACAGTGTTGGACCACTAGAAGACAGGACTGGACCACTAGAAGACAGTGTTGGACCACTAGAAGACAGTGCTGGACCACTAGAAGACAAGGTTGGACCACTGGAAGACAAGGTTGGACCACTAGAAGACAGGGCTGAACAAATAGAAGACAAGGTTGGACCACTAGAAAACAAGGTTGGACCACTAGAAGACAGTGCTGGACCACTAGAAGACAGTGTTGGACCACTAGAAGACAGTGTTGGACCACTAGAAGACAGTGCTGGACCACTAGAAGACAGGGCTGGACCACTAGAAGACAAGGTTGGACCACTAGAAGACAGGGCTGGACCACTAGAAGACAAGGTTGGACCACTAGAAGACAGGACTGGACCACTAGAAGACAAGGTTGGACCACTAGAAGACAAGGTTGGACCACTAGAAGACAGTGCTGGACCACTAGAAGACAGTGCTGGACCACAAGAAGACAGGGCTGGACCACTAGAAGACAGTGCTGGACCACTAGAAGACCGTGTTGGACCACTAGAAGACAGTGTTGGACCACTAGAAGACAGTGCTGGACCACTAGAAGATAGTGTTGGACCACTAGAAGACAGTGTTGGACCACTAGAAGACAGTGTTGGACCACTAGAAGACAGTGCTGGACCACTAGAAGACAGGGCTGGACCACTAGAAGACAAGGTTGGACCACTGGAAGACAAGGTTGGACCACTAGAAGACAGGGCTGGACCACTAGAAGACAAGGTTGGACCACTAGAAGACAAGGTTGGACCACTAGAAGACAGTGCTGGACCACTAGAAGACAAGGTTGGACCACAAGAAGACAGTGCTGGACCACTAGAAGATAGTGTTGGACCACTAGAAGACAGTGCTGGACCACTAGAAGACAGTGTTGGACCACTAGAAGACGGGCTGGACCACTAGAAGACAGTGCTGGACCACTAGAAGACAGTGTTGGACCACTAGAATACAGGGCTGGACCACTAGAATACAGGGCTGGACCACTAGAAGACAGTGCTGGACCACTAGAAGACAGTGTTGGACCACTAGAAGACAGTGTTGGACCACTAGAAGACAGTGCTGGACCACTAGAAGACAGTGCTGGACCACGAGAAGACAGTGATGGACCACTAGAAGACAAGGTTGGACCACTAGAAGACAGTGTTGCATCACTAGAAGACAGTGTTGGACCACTAGAAGACAGTGCTGGACCACTAGAAGACAGTGTTGGACCACTAGAAGACAGTGTTGGACCACTAGAAGACAGGGCTGGACCATTAGAAGACAAGGTTGGACCACTGGAAGACAAGGTTGGACCACTAGAAGACAGGGCTGGACCACTAGAAGACAATGTTGGACCACTAGAAGACAAGGTTGGACCACTAGAAGACAGGACTGGACCACTAGAAGACAAGGTTGGACCACTAGAAGACTATGTTGGACCACTAGAAGACAGTGCTGGACTACTAGAATACAGTGCTGGACCACAAGAAGACAGGGCTGGACCACTAGAAGACAGTGCTGGACCACTAGAAGACAGTGTTGGACCACTAGAAGACAGTGTTGGACCACTAGAAGACAGTGCTGGATCACTAGAAGACAGGGCTGGACCACTAGAAGACAAGGTTGGACCACTAGAAGGCAGGGCTGGACCACTAGAAGACAAGGTTGGACCACTAGAAGACAAGGTTGGACCACTAGAAGACAGGACTGGACCACTAGAAGACAAGGTTGGACCACTAGAAGACAAGTTTGGACCACTAGAAGAAAGTGCTGGACCACTAGAAGACAGTGCTGGACCACAAGAAGACAGGGCTGGACCACTAGAAGACAGTGCTGGACCACTAGAAGACAGTGTTGGACCACTAGAAGACAGTGTTGGACCATTAGAAGACAGTGCTGGACCACTAGAAGACAGTGTTTGACCACTAGAAGACAGTGTTGGACCAATAGAAGACAGTGTTGGACCACTAGAAGACAGGGCTGGACCACTAGAAGACAAGGTTGGACCACTGGAAGACAAGGTTGGACCACTAGAAGACAGGGCTGGACCACTAGAAGACAAGGTTGGACCACTAGAAGACAAGGTTGGACCACTAGAAGACAGTGCTGGACCACTAGAAGACAGTGCTGGACCACTAGAAGACAGTGATGGACCACTAGAAGACAAGGTTGGACCACAAGAAGACAGTGCTGGACCACTAGAAGATAGTGTTGGACCACTAGAATAGAAGACAGTGCTGGACCACTAGAAGACAGTGTTGGACCACTAGAAGACAGTGCTGGACCACTAGAAGACAGTGTTGGACCACTAGAATACAGGGCTGGACCACTAGAAGACAGTGCTGGACCACTAGAAGACAGTGTTGGACCACTAGAAGACAGTGTTGGACCACTAGAAGACAGTGCTGGACCACTAGAAGACAGTGCTGGACCACGAGAAGACAGTGTTGGACCACTAGAAGACGGGCTGGACCACTAGAAGACAGTGCTGGACCACTAGAAGACAGTGTTGGACCACTAGAATACAGGGCTGGACCACTAGAAGACAGTGCTGGACCACTAGAAGACAGTGTTGGACCACTAGAAGACAGTGTTGGACCACAAGAAGACAGTGCTGGACCACTAGAAGACAAGGTTGGACCACTAGAAGACAGTGTTGGATCACTAGAAGACAGTGTTGGACCACTAGGAGACAGTGCTGGACCACTAGAAGACAGTGTTGGACCACTAGAAGACAGTGTTGGACCACTAGAAGACAGGGCTGGACCACTAGAAGACAAGGTTGGACCACTGGAAGACAGTGTTGGACCACTAGAAGACAGTGCTGGACCACTAGAAGACAGTGCTGGACCACAAGAAGACAGGGCTGGACCACTAGAAGACAGTGCTGGACCACTAGAAGACAGTGTTGGACCACTAGAAGACAGTGTTGGACCACTAGAAGACAGTGCTGGACCACTAGAAGACAGTATTTGACCACTAGAAGACAGTGTTGGACCACTAGAAGACAGTGTTGGACCACTAGAAGACAGTGCTGGACCACTAGAAGACAGTGCTGGACCACTAGAAGACAAGGTTGGACCACTGGAAGACAAGGTTGGACCACTAGAAGACAGGGCTGGACCACTAGAAGACAAGGTTGGACCACTAGAAGACAAGGTTGGACCACTAGAAGACAGTGCTGGACCAATAGAAGACAGTGCTGGACCACTAGAAGACAGTGATGGACCACTAGAAGACAAGGTTGGACCACAAGAAGACAGTGCTGGACCACTAGAAGATAGTGTTGGACCACTAGAAGACAGTGCTGGACCACTAGAAGACAGTGTTGGACAACTAGAAGACGGGCTGGACCACTAGAAGACAGTGCTGGACCACTAGAAGACAGTGCTGGACCACTAGAAGACAGTGTTGGACCACTAGAAGACAGTGTTGGACCACTAGAAGACAGTGCTGGACCACTAGAAGACAGTGCTGGACCACTAGAAGACAGTGCTGGACCACTAGAAGACAGTGCGGGACCACGAGAAGACAGTGATGGACCACTAGAAGACAAGGTTGGACCACTAGAAGACAGTGTTGGATCACTAGAAGACAGTGTTGGACCACTAGAAGACAGTGCTGGACCACTAGAAGACAGTGTTGGACCACTAGAAGACAGTGTTGGACCACGAGAAGACAGCGATGGACCACTAGAAGACAAGGTTGGACCACTAGAAGACAGTGCTGGACCACTAGAAGACAGTGTTGCACCACTAGAAGACAGTGTTGGACCACTAGAAGAGAGGGCTGGACCATTAGAAGACAAGGTTGGACCACTGGAAGACAAGGTTGGACCACTAGAAGACAGGGCTGGACCACTAGAAGACAATGTTGGACCACTAGAAGACAAGGTTGGACCACTAGAAGACAGGACTGGACCACTAGAAGACAAGGTTGGACCACTAGAAGACTATGTTGGACCACTAGAAGACAGTGCTGGACTACTAGAAGACAGTGCTGGACCACAAGAAGACAGGGCTGGACCACTAGAAGACAGTGCTGGACCACTAGAAGACAGTGTTGGACCACTAGAAGACAGTGTTGGACCACTAGAAGACAGTGCTGGACCACTAGAAGACAGTGTTGGACCACTAGAAGACAGTGTTGGACCACTAGAAGACAGTGTTGGACCACTAGAAGACAGTGCTGGACCACTAGAAGACAGGGCTGGACCACTAGGAGACAAGGTTGGACCACTGGAAGACAAAGTTGGACCACTAGAAGACAGGGCTGGACCACTAGCAGACAAGGTTGGAACACTAGAAGACAAGGTTGGACCACTAGAAGACAAGGTTGGACCACTAGAAGACAAGGTTGGACCACTAAAAGACAGTGATGGACCACTAGAAGACAAGGTTGGACCACAAGAAGACAGTGCTGGACCACTAGAAGACAGTGTTGGACCACTAGAAGACAGTGCTGGACCACTAAAAGACAGTGTTGGACCACTAGAAGACGGGCTGGACCACTAGAAGACGGGCTGGACCACTAGAAGACAGTGTTGGACCACTAGAAGACAATGTTGGACCACTAGAAGACAGTGCTGGACCACTAGAAGACAGTGCTGGACAACTAGAATACAGTGTTGGACCACTAGAAGACAGTGCTGGACCACTAGAAGACAATGGTGGACCACTAGAAGACAGGGCTGGACCACTAGAAGACATTGCTGAACCACTAGAAGACAATGTTGGACCACTAGATGACAGTGCTGGACCACTAGAAGACAGGGCTGGACCACTAGAAGACAAGGTTGGACCACTAGAAGACAAGGTTGGACCACTAGAAGACAGGGCTGGACCACTAGAAGACAAGGTTGGACCACTGGAAGACAAGGTTGGACCACTAGAAGACAGGGCTGGACCACTAGAAGACAATGTTAGACCACTAGAAGACAAGGTTGGACCACTAGAAGACAGGACTGGACCACTAGAAGACAAGGTTGGACCACTAGAAGACTATGTTGGACCACTAGAAGTCAGTGCTGGACTACTAGAAGACAGTGCTGGACCACAAGAAGACAGGGCTGGACCACTAGAAGACAGTGCTGGACCACTAGAAGACAGTGTTGGACCACTAGAAGACAGTGTTGGACCACTAGAAGACAGTGCTGGACCACTAGAAGACAGTGTTGGACCACTAGAAGACAGTGTTGGGCCACTAGAAGACAGTGTTGGACCACCAGAAGACAGTGCTGGACCACTAGAAGACAGGGCTGGACCACTAGGAGACAAGGTTGGACCACTGGAAGACAAGGTTGGACCACTAGAAGACAGGGCTGGACCACTAGCAGACAAGGTTGGAACACTAGAAGACAAGGTTGGACCACTAGAAGACAAGGTTGGACAACTAGAAGACAAGGTTGGACCACTAAAAGACAGTGATGGACCACTAGAAGACAAGGTTGGACCACAAGAAGACAGTGCTGGACCACTAGAAGACAGTGTTGGACCACTAGAAGACAGTGCTGGACCACTAAAAGACAGTGTTGGACCACTAGAAGACGGGCTGGACCACTAGAAGACGGGCTGGACAACTAGAAGACAGTGTTGGACCACTAGAAGACAATGTTGGACCACTAGAAGACAGTGCTGGACCACTAGAAGACAGTGCTGGACAACTAGAATACAGTGTTGGACCACTAGAAGACAGTGCTGGACCACTAGAAGACAGTGCTGGACCACCAGAAGACAGTGCTGGACCACTAGAAGACAGTGCTGGACCATTAGAAGACAGTGATGGACCACTAGAAGACAAGGTTGGACCACTAGAAGACAGTGTTGGATCACTAGAAGACAGTGTTGGACCACTAGAAGACAGTGTTGGACCACTAGAAGACAGTGATGGACCACTAGAAGACAGGACTGGACCACTAGAAGACAGTGTTGGACCACTAGAAGACAGTGCTGGACCATTAGAAGACAAGGTTGGACCACTGGAAGACAAGGTTGGACCACTAGAAGACAGGGCTGAACAACTAGAAGACAAGGTTGGGCCACTAGAAGACAAGGTTGGACCACTAGAAGACAGTGCTGGACCACTAGAAGACAGTGTTGGACCACTAGAAGACAGTGTTGGACCATTAGAAGACAGTGCTGGACCACTAGAAGACAGGGCTGGACCACTAGAAGACAAGGTTGGACCACTAGAAGAAAGGGCTGGACCACTAGAAGACAAGGTTGGACCACTAGAAGGCAAGGTTGGACCACTAGAAGACAGGACTGGACCACTAGAAGACAAGGTTGGACCACTAGAAGACAAGGTTGGACCACTAGAAGACAGTGCTGGACCACTAGAAGACAGTGCTGGACCACAAGAAGACAGGGCTGGACCACTAGAAGACAGTGCTGGACCACTAGAAGACAGTGTTGGACCACTAGAAAACAGTGTTGGACCATTAGAAGACAGTGCTGGACCACTAGAAGACAGTGTTTGACCACTAGAAGACAGTGTTGGACCACAAGAAGACAGTGTTGGACCACTAGAAGACAGGGCTGGACCACTAGAAGACAAGGTTGGACCACTGGAAGACAAGTTTGGACCACTAGAAGACAGTGCTGGACCACTAGAAGACAGTGCTGGACCACTAGAAGACAGTGCTGGACCACTAGAAGACAGTGCTGGACCACGAGAAGACAGTGCTGGACCACTAGAAGACAGTGCTGGACAACTAGAAGACAGTGCTGGACCACTAGAAAACAGTGATGGACCACTAGAAGACAAGGTTGGACCACAAGAAGACAGTGCTGGACCACTAGAAGACAGTGTTGGACCACTAGAAGACAGTGCTGGACCACTAGAAGACAGTGTTGGACCACTAGAAGACGGGCTGGACCACTAGAAGACAGTGCTGGACAACTAGAAGACAGTGTTGGACCACTAGAATACAGGGCTGGACCACTAGAAGACAGTGCTGGACCACTAGAAGACAGTGCTGGACCACTAGAAGACAGTGATGGACCACTAGAATAGAAGACAGTGCTGGACCACTAGAAGACAGTGTTGGACCACTAGAAGACGGGCTGGACCACTAGAAGACAGTGCTGGACCACTAGAAGACAGTGTTGGACCACTAGAATACAGGGCTGGACCACTAGAATACAGGGCTGGACCACTAGAAGACAGTGCTGGACCACTAGAAGACAGTGTTGGACCACTAGAAGACAGTGTTGGACCACTAGAAGACAGTGCTGGACCACTAGAAGACAGTGCTGGACCACGAGAAGACAGTGATGGACCACTAGAAGACAAGGTTGGACCACTAGAAGACAGTGTTGCATCACTAGAAGACAGTGTTGGACCACTAGAAGACAGTGCTGGACCACTAGAAGACAGTGTTGGACCACTAGAAGACAGTGTTGGACCACTAGAAGACAGGGCTGGACCATTAGAAGACAAGGTTGGACCACTGGAAGACAAGGTTGGACCACTAGAAGACAGGGCTGGACCACTAGAAGACAATGTTGGACCACTAGAAGACAAGGTTGGACCACTAGAAGACAGGACTGGACCACTAGAAGACAAGGTTGGACCACTAGAAGACTATGTTGGACCACTAGAAGACAGTGCTGGACTACTAGAATACAGTGCTGGACCACAAGAAGACAGGGCTGGACCACTAGAAGACAGTGCTGGACCACTAGAAGACAGTGTTGGACCACTAGAAGACAGTGTTGGACCACTAGAAGACAGTGCTGGATCACTAGAAGACAGGGCTGGACCACTAGAAGACAAGGTTGGACCACTAGAAGGCAGGGCTGGACCACTAGAAGACAAGGTTGGACCACTAGAAGACAAGGTTGGACCACTAGAAGACAGGACTGGACCACTAGAAGACAAGGTTGGACCACTAGAAGACAAGTTTGGACCACTAGAAGAAAGTGCTGGACCACTAGAAGACAGTGCTGGACCACAAGAAGACAGGGCTGGACCACTAGAAGACAGTGCTGGACCACTAGAAGACAGTGTTGGACCACTATAAGACAGTGTTGGACCATTAGAAGACAGTGCTGGACCACTAGAAGACGGTGTTTGACCACTAGAAGACAGTGTTGGACCAATAGAAGACAGTGTTGGACCACTAGAAGACAGGGCTGGACCACTAGAAGACAAGGTTGGACCACTGGAAGACAAGGTTGGACCACTAGAAGACAGGGCTGGACCACTAGAAGACAAGGTTGGACCACTAGAAGACAAGGTTGGACCACTAGAAGACAGTGCTGGACCACTAGAAGACAGTGCTGGACCACTAGAAGACAGTGATGGACCACTAGAAGACAAGGTTGGACCACAAGAAGACAGTGCTGGACCACTAGAAGATAGTGTTGGACCACTAGAATAGAAGACAGTGCTGGACCACTAGAAGACAGTGTTGGACCACTAGAAGACAGTGCTGGACCACTAGAAGACAGTGTTGGACCACTAGAATACAGGGCTGGACCACTAGAAGACAGTGCTGGACCACTAGAAGACAGTGTTGGACCACTAGAAGACAGTGTTGGACCACTAGAAGACAGTGCTGGACCACTAGAAGACAGTGCTGGACCACGAGAAGACAGTGTTGGACCACTAGAAGACGGGCTGGACCACTAGAAGACAGTGCTGGACCACTAGAAGACAGTGTTGGACCACTAGAATACAGGGCTGGACCACTAGAAGACAGTGCTGGACCACTAGAAGACAGTGTTGGACCACTAGAAGACAGTGTTGGACCACAAGAAGACAGTGCTGGACCACTAGAAGACAAGGTTGGACCACTAGAAGACAGTGTTGGATCACTAGAAGACAGTGTTGGACCACTAGGAGACAGTGCTGGACCACTAGAAGACAGTGTTGGACCACTAGAAGACAGTGTTGGACCACTAGAAGACAGGGCTGGACCACTAGAAGACAAGGTTGGACCACTGGAAGACAGTGTTGGACCACTAGAAGACAGTGCTGGACCACTAGAAGACAGTGCTGGACCACAAGAAGACAGGGCTGGACCACTAGAAGACAGTGCTGGACCACTAGAAGACAGTGTTGGACCACTAGAAGACAGTGTTGGACCACTAGAAGACAGTGCTGGACCACTAGAAGACAGTATTTGACCACTAGAAGACAGTGTTGGACCACTAGAAGACAGTGTTGGACCACTAGAAGACAGTGCTGGACCACTAGAAGACAGTGCTGGACCACTAGAAGACAAGGTTGGACCACTGGAAGACAAGGTTGGACCACTAGAAGACAGGGCTGGACCACTAGAAGACAAGGTTGGACCACTAGAAGACAAGGTTGGACCACTAGAAGACAGTGCTGGACCAATAGAAGACAGTGCTGGACCACTAGAAGACAGTGATGGACCACTAGAAGACAAGGTTGGACCACAAGAAGACAGTGCTGGACCACTAGAAGATAGTGTTGGACCACTAGAAGACAGTGCTGGACCACTAGAAGACAGTGTTGGACAACTAGAAGACGGGCTGGACCACTAGAAGACAGTGCTGGACCACTAGAAGACAGTGCTGGACCACTAGAAGACAGTGTTGGACCACTAGAAGACAGTGTTGGACCACTAGAAGACAGTGCTGGACCACTAGAAGACAGTGCTGGACCACTAGAAGACAGTGCTGGACCACTAGAAGACAGTGCGGGACCACGAGAAGACAGTGATGGACCACTAGAAGACAAGGTTGGACCACTAGAAGACAGTGTTGGATCACTAGAAGACAGTGTTGGACCACTAGAAGACAGTGCTGGACCACTAGAAGACAGTGTTGGACCACTAGAAGACAGTGTTGGACCACGAGAAGACAGCGATGGACCACTAGAAGACAAGGTTGGACCACTAGAAGACAGTGCTGGACCACTAGAAGACAGTGTTGGACCACTAGAAGACAGTGTTGGACCACTAGAAGAGAGGGCTGGACCATTAGAAGACAAGGTTGGACAACTGGAAGACAAGGTTGGACCACTAGAAGACAGGGCTGGACCACTAGAAGACAATGTTGGACCACTAGAAGACAAGGTTGGACCACTAGAAGACAGGACTGGACCACTAGAAGACAAGGTTGGACCACTAGAAGACTATGTTGGACCACTAGAAGACAGTGCTGGACTACTAGAAGACAGTGCTGGACCACAAGAAGACAGGGCTGGACCACTAGAAGACAGTGCTGGACCACTAGAAGACAGTGTTGGACCACTAGAAGACAGTGTTGGACCACTAGAAGACAGTGCTGGACCACTAGAAAACAGTGTTGGACCACTAGAAGACAGTGTTGGACCACTAGAAGACAGTGTTGGACCACTAGAAGACAGTGCTGGACCACTAGAAGACAGGGCTGGACCACTAGGAGACAAGGTTGGACCACTGGAAGACAAAGTTGGACCACTAGAAGACAGGGCTGGACCACTAGCAGACAAGGTTGGAACACTAGAAGACAAGGTTGGACCACTAGAAGACAAGGTTGGACCACTAAAAGACAGTGATGGACCACTAGAAGACAAGGTTGGACCACAAGAAGACAGTGCTGGACCACTAGAAGACAGTGTTGGACCACTAGAAGACAGTGTTGGACCACTAAAAGACAGTGTTGGACCACTAGAAGACGGGCTGGACCACTAGAAGACGGGCTGGACCACTAGAAGACAGTGTTGGACCACTAGAAGACAATGTTGGACCACTAGAAGACAGTGCTGGACCACTAGAAGACAGTGCTGGACAACTAGAATACAGTGTTGGACCACTAGAAGACAGTGCTGGACCACTAGAAGACAATGGTGGACCACTAGAAGACAGGGCTGGACCACTAGAAGACATTGCTGAACCACTAGAAGACAATGTTGGACCACTAGATGACAGTGCTGGACCACTAGAAGACAGGGCTGGACCACTAGAAGACAAGGTTGGACCACTAGAAGACAAGGTTGGACCACTAGAAGACAGGGCTGGACCACTAGAAGACAAGGTTGGACCACTGGAAGACAAGGTTGGACCACTAGAAGACAGGGCTGGACCACTAGAAGACAATGTTAGACCACTAGAAGACAAGGTTGGACCACTAGAAGACAGGACTGGACCACTAGAAGACAAGGTTGGACCACTAGAAGACTATGTTGGACCACTAGAAGTCAGTGCTGGACTACTAGAAGACAGTGCTGGACCACAAGAAGACAGGGCTGGACCACTAGAAGACAGTGCTGGACCACTAGAAGACAGTGTTGGACCACTAGAAGACAGTGTTGGACCACTAGAAGACAGTGCTGGACCACTAGAAGACAGTGTTGGACCACTAGAAGACAGTGTTGGGCCACTAGAAGACAGTGTTGGACCACCAGAAGACAGTGCTGGACCACTAGAAGACAGGGCTGGACCACTAGGAGACAAGGTTGGACCACTGGAAGACAAGGTTGGACCACTAGAAGACAGGGCTGGACCACTAGCAGACAAGGTTGGAACACTAGAAGACAAGGTTGGACCACTAGAAGACAAGGTTGGACAACTAGAAGACAAGGTTGGACCACTAAAAGACAGTGATGGACCACTAGAAGACAAGGTTGGACCACAAGAAGACAGTGCTGGACCACTAGAAGACAGTGTTGGACCACTAGAAGACAGTGCTGGACCACTAAAAGACAGTGTTGGACCACTAGAAGACGGGCTGGACCACTAGAAGACGGGCTGGACAACTAGAAGACAGTGTTGGACCACTAGAAGACAATGTTGGACCACTAGAAGACAGTGCTGGACCACTAGAAGACAGTGCTGGACAACTAGAAGACAGTGCTGGACCACTAGAAGACAGTGCTGGACCACCAGAAGACAGTGCTGGACCACTAGAAGACAGTGCTGGACCATTAGAAGACAGTGATGGACCACTAGAAGACAAGGTTGGACCACTAGAAGACAGTGTTGGATCACTAGAAGACAGTGTTGGACCACTAGAAGACAGTGTTGGACCACTAGAAGACAGTGATGGACCACTAGAAGACAGGACTGGACCACTAGAAGACAGTGTTGGACCACTAGAAGACAGTGCTGGACCATTAGAAGACAAGGTTGGACCACTGGAAGACAAGGTTGGACCACTAGAAGACAGGGCTGAACAACTAGAAGACAAGGTTGGGCCACTAGAAGACAAGGTTGGACCACTAGAAGACAGTGCTGGACCACTAGAAGACAGTGTTTGACCACTAGAAGACAGTGTTGGACCATTAGAAGACAGTGCTGGACCACTAGAAGACAGGGCTGGACCACTAGAAGACAAGGTTGGACCACTAGAAGACAGGGCTGGACCACTAGAAGACAAGGTTGGACCACTAGAAGGCAAGGTTGGACCACTAGAAGACAGGACTGGACCACTAGAAGACAAGGTTGGACCACTAGAAGACAAGGTTGGACCACTAGAAGACAGTGCTGGACCACTAGAAGACAGTGCTGGACCACAAGAAGACAGGGCTGGACCACTAGAAGACAGTGCTGGACCACTAGAAGACAGTGTTGGACCACTAGAAGACAGTGTTGGACCATTAGAAGACAGTGCTGGACCACTAGAAGACAGGGCTGGACCACTAGAAGACAAGGTTGGACCACTAGAAGACAGGGCTGGACCACTAGAAGACAAGGTTGGACCACTAGAAGGCAAGGTTGGACCACTAGAAGACAGGACTGGACCACTAGAAGACAAGGTTGGACCACTAGAAGACAAGGTTGGACCTCTAGAAGACAGTGCTGGACCGCTAGAAGACAGTGCTGGACCACAAGAAGACAGGGCTGGACCACTAGAAGACAGTGCTGGACCACTAGAAGACAGTGTTGGACCACTAGAAGACAGTGTTGGACCATTAGAAGACAGTGCTGGACCACTAGAAGACAGTGTTTGACCACTAGAAGACAGTGTTGGACCACTAGAAGACAGTGTTGGACCACTAGAAGACAGGGCTGGACCACTAGAAGACAAGGTTGGACCACTGGAAGACAAGGTTGGACCACTAGAAGACAGTGCTGGACCACTAGAAGACAGTGCTGGACCACTAGAAGACAGTGCTGGACCACGAGAAGACAGTGCTGGACCACTAGAAGACAGTGCTGGACAACTAGAAGACAGTGCTGGACCACTAGAAAACAGTGATGGACCACTAGAAGACAGGGCTGGACCACTAGAAGACAAGGTTGGACCACTGGAAGACAAGGTTGGACCACTACAAGACAGGGTTGGGCCACTAGAAGACAAGGTTGGACCACTAGAAGACAAGGTTGGACCACTAGAAGACAGTGCTGGACCACTAGAAGACAAGGTTGGACCACAAGAAGACAGTGCTGGACCACTAGAAGATAGTGTTGGACCACTAGAAGACAGTGCTGGACCACTAGAAGACAGTGTTGGACCACTAGAAGACGGGCTGGACCACTAGAAGACAGTGCTGGACCACTAGAAGACAGTGTTGGACCACTAGAATACAGGGCTGGACCACTAGAAGACAGTGCTGGACCACTAGAAGACAGTGTTGGACCACTAGAAGACAGTGTTGGACCACTAGAAGACAGTGCTGGACCACTAGAAGACAGTGCTGGACCACGAGAAGACAATGATGGACCACTAGAAGACAAGGTTGGACCACTAGAAGACAGTGTTGGATCACTAGAAGACAGTGTTGGACCACTAGAAGACAGTGCTGGACCACTAGAAGACAGTGTTGGACCACTAGAAGACATTGTTGGACCACTAGAAGACAGGGCTGGACCACTAGAAGACAAGGTTGGACCACTGGAAGACAAGGTTGGACCACTAGAAGACAGGGCTGGACCACTAGAAGACAAGGTTGGACCACTAGAAGACAAGGTTGGACCACTAGAAGACAGGACTGGACCACTAGAAGACAGTGTTGGACCACTAGAAGACGGGCTGGACCACTAGAAGACAGTGCTGGACCACTAGAAGACAGTGTTGGACCACTAGAATACAGGGCTGGACCACTAGAAGACAGTGTTGGACCACTAGAAGACAGTGTTGGACCACTAGAAGACAGTGCTGGACCGCTAGAAGACAGTGCTGGACCACTAGAAGACAGTGATGGACCACTAGAAGACAAGGTTGGACCACTAGAAGACAGTGTTGGATCACTAGAAGACAGTGTTGGACCACTAGAAGACAGTGCTGGACCACTAGAAGACAGTGTTGGATCACTAGAAGACAGTGTTGGACCACTAGAAGACAGTGCTGGACCGCTAGAAGACAGTGCTGGACCACTAGAAGACAGTGATGGACCACTAGAAGACAAGGTTGGACCACTAGAAGACAGTGTTGGATCACTAGAAGACAGTGTTGGACCACTAGAAGACAGTGCTGGACCACTAGAAGACAGTGTTGGACCACTAGAAGACAGTGTTGGACCACTAGAAGACAGGGCTGGACCACTAGAAGACAAGGTTGGACCACTGGAAGACAAGGATGGACCACTAGAAGACAGGGCTGAACAACTAGAAGACAAGGTTGGGCCACTAGAAGACAAGGTTGGACCACTAGAAGACAGTGCTGGACCACTAGAAGACAGTGTTGGACCACTAGAAGACAGTGTTGGACCATTAGAAGACAGTGCTGGACCACTAGAAGACAGGGCTGGACCACTAGAAGACAAGGTTGGACCACTAGAAGACAGGGCTGGACCACTAGAAGACAAGGTTGGACCACTAGAAGACAGGACTGGACCACTAGAAGACAAGGTTGGACCACTAGAAGACAAGGTTGGACCACTAGAAGACAGTGCTGGACCACTAGAAGACAGTGCTGGACCACAAGAAGACAGGGCTGGACCACTAGAAGACAGTGCTGGACCACTAGAAGACAGTGTTGGACCACTAGAAGACAGTGTTGGACCATTAGAAGACAGTGCTGGACCACTAGAAGACAGTGTTTGACCACTAGAAGACAGTGTTGGACCACTAGAAGACAGTGTTGGACCACTAGAAGACAGGGCTGGACCACTAGAAGACAAGGTTGGACCACTGGAAGACAAGGTTGGACCACTAGAAGACAGTGCTGGACCACTAGAAGACAGTGCTGGACCATTAGAAGACAGTGCTGGACCACGAGAAGACAGTGCTGGACCACTAGAAGACAGTGCTGGACAACTAGAAGACAGTGCTGGACCACTAGAAAACAGTGATGGACCACTAGAAGACAGGGCTGGACCACTAGAAGACAAGGTTGGACCACTGGAAGACAAGGTTGGACCACTAGAAGACAGGGTTGGGCCACTAGAAGACAAGGTTGGACCACTAGAAGACAAGGTTGGACCACTAGAAGACAGTGCTGGACCACTAGAAGACAAGGTTGGACCACAAGAAGACAGTGCTGGACCACTAGAAGATAGTGTTGGACCACTAGAAGACAGTGCTGGACCACTAGAAGACAGTGTTGGACCACTAGAAGACGGGCTGGACCACTAGAAGACAGTGCTGGACCACTAGAAGACAGTGTTGGACCACTAGAATACAGGGCTGGACCACTAGAAGACAGTGCTGGACCACTAGAAGACAGTGTTGGACCACTAGAAGACAGTGTTGGACCACTAGAAGACAGTGCTGGACCACTAGAAGACAGTGCTGGACCACGAGAAGACAATGATGGACCACTAGAAGACAAGGTTGGACCACTAGAAGACAGTGTTGGATCACTAGAAGACAGTGTTGGACCACTAGAAGACAGTGCTGGACCACTAGAAGACAGTGTTGGACCACTAGAAGACAGTGTTGGACCACTAGAAGACAGGGCTGGACCACTAGAAGACAAGGTTGGACCACTGGAAGACAAGGTTGGACCACTAGAAGACAGGGCTGGACCACTAGAAGACAAGGTTGGACCACTAGAAGACAAGGTTGGACCACTAGAAGACAGGACTGGACCACTAGAAGACAGTGTTGGACCACTAGAAGACAGTGTTGGACCACTAGAAGACGGGCTGGACCACTAGAAGACAGTGCTGGACCACTAGAAGACAGTGTTGGACCACTAGAATACAGGGCTGGACCACTAGAAGACAGTGCTGGACCACTAGAAGACAGTGTTGGACCACTAGAAGACAGTGTTGGACCACTAGAAGACAGTGCTGGACCGCTAGAAGACAGTGCTGGACCACTAGAAGACAGTGATGGACCACTAGAAGACAAGGTTGGACCACTAGAAGACAGTGTTGGATCACTAGAAGACAGTGTTGGACCACTAGAAGACAGTGCTGGACCACTAGAAGACAGTGTTGGACCACTAGAAGACAGTGTTGGACCACTAGAAGACAGGGCTGGACCACTAGAAGACAAGGTTGGACCACTGGAAGACAAGGATGGACCACTAGAAGACAGGGCTGAACAACTAGAAGACAAGGTTGGGCCACTAGAAGACAAGGTTGGACCACTAGAAGACAGTGCTGGACCACTAGAAGACAGTGTTGGACCACTAGAAGACAGTGTTGGACCATTAGAAGACAGTGCTGGACCACTAGAAGACAGGGCTGGACCACTAGAAGACAAGGTTGGACCACTAGAAGACAGGGCTGGACAACTAGAAGACAAGGTTGGACCACTAGAAGGCAAGGTTGGACCACTAGAAGACAGGACTGGACCACTAGAAGACAAGGTTGGACCACTAGAAGACAAGGTTGGACCACTAGAAAACAGTGCTGGACCACTAGAAGACAGTGCTGGACCACAAGAAGACAGGGCTGGACCACTAGAAGACAGTGCTGGACCACTAGAAGACAGTGTTGGACCACTAGAAGACAGTGTTGGACCATTAGAAGACAGTGCTGGACCACTAGAAGACAGTGTTTGACCACTAGAAGACAGTGTTGGACCACTAGAAGACAGTGTTGGACCACTAGAAGACAGGGCTGGACCACTAGAAGACAAGGTTGGACCACTGGAAGACAAGGTTGGACCACTAGAAGACAGTGCTGGACCACTAGAAGACAGTGCTGGACCACTAGAAGACAGTGCTGGACCACGAGAAGACAGTGCTGGACCACTAGAAGACAGTGCTGGACAACTAGAAGACAGTGCTGGACCACTAGAAAACAGTGATGGACCACTAGAAGACAGGGCTGGACCACTAGAAGACAAGGTTGGACCACTGGAAGACAAGGTTGGACCACTAGAAGACAGGGTTGGGCCACTAGAAGACAAGGTTGGACCACTAGAAGACAAGGTTGGACCACTAGAAGACAGTGCTGGACCACTAGAAGACAAGGTTGGACCACAAGAAGACAGTGCTGGACCACTAGAAGATAGTGTTGGACCACTAGAAGACAGTGCTGGACCACTAGAAGACAGTGTTGGACCACTAGAAGACGGGCTGGACCACTAGAAGACAGTGCTGGACCACTAGAAGACAGTGTTGGACCACTAGAATACAGGGCTGGACCACTAGAAGACAGTGCTGGACCACTAGAAGACAGTGTTGGACCACTAGAAGATAGTGTTGGACCACTAGAAGACAGTGCTGGACCACTAGAAGACAGTGCTGGACCACGAGAAGACAATGATGGACCACTAGAAGACAAGGTTGGACCACTAGAAGACAGTGTTGGATCACTAGAAGACAGTGTTGGACCACTAGAAGACAGTGCTGGACCACTAGAAGACAGTGTTGGACCACTAGAAGACAGTGTTGGACCACTAGAAGACAGGGCTGGACCACTAGAAGACAAGGTTGGACCACTGGAAGACAAGGTTGGACCACTAGAAGACAGGGCTGGACCACTAGAAGACAAGGTTGGACCACTAGAAGACAAGGTTGGACCACTAGAAGACAGGACTGGACCACTAGAAGACAAGGTTGGACCACTAGAAGACAAGGTTGGACCACTAGAAGACAGTCCTGGACTACTAGAAGACAGTGCTGGACCACAAGAAGACAGAGCTGGACCACTAGAAGACAGTGTTGGACCACTAGAAGACAGTGTTGGACCACTAGAAGACAGTGTTGGACCACTAGAAGACAGTGCTGGACCACTAGAAGACAGGGATGGACCACTAGGAGACAAGGTTGGACCACTGGAAGACAAGGTTGAACCACTAGAAGACAGGGCTGGACCACTAGCAGACAAGGTTGGACCACTAGAAGACAAGGTTGGACCACTAGAAGACAAGGTTGGACCACTAGAAGACAAGGTTGGACCACTAAAAGACAGTGATGGACCACTAGAAGACAAGGTTGGACCACAAGAAGACAGTGCTGGACCACTAGAAGACAGTGTTGGACCACTAGAAAACAGTGCTGAACAACTAGAAGACAGTGTTGGACCACTAGAAGACGGGCTGGACCACTAGAAGACGGGCTGGACCACTAGAAGACAGTGTTGGACCACTAGAATATAGGGCTGGACCACTAGAAGACAGGGCTGGACCACTAGAAGACAGTGTTGGACCACTAGAAGACAATGTTGGACCACTAGAAGACAGTGCTGGACCACTAGAAGACAGTGCTGGACAACTAGAATACAGTGTTGGACCACTAGAAGACAGTGCTGGACCACTAGAAGACAGTGCTGGACCACCAGAAGACAGTGCTGGACCACTAGAAGACAGTGCTGGACCATTAGAAGACAGTGATGGACCACTAGAAGACAAGGTTGGACCACTAGAAGACAGTGTTGGATCACTAGAAGACAGTGTTGGACCACTAGAAGACAGTGTTGAACCACTAGAAGACAGTGATGGACCACTAGAAGACAGGACTGGACCACTAGAAGACAGTGTTGGACCACTAAAAGACAGTGCTGGACCACTAGAAGACAAGGTTGGACCAATGGAAGACAAGGTTGGACCACTAGAAGACAGGGCTGAACAACTAGAAGACAAGGTTGGACCACTAGAAGACAAGGTTGGACCACTAGAAGACAGTGCTGGACCACTAGAAGACAGTGTTGGACCACTAGAAGACAGTGTTGGACCACTAGAAGACAGTGTTGGACCACTAGAAGACAGTGCTGGACCACTAGAAGACAAAGTTGGACCACTAGAAGACAGGGCTGGACCACTAGAAGACAAGGTTGGACCACTAGAAGACAAGGTTGGACCACTAGAAGACAGGATTGGACCACTAGAAGACAAGGTTGGACCACTAGATGACAAGGTTGGACCACTAGAAGACAGTGCTGGACCACTAGAAGACAGTGCTGGACCACTAGTAGACAGTGATGGACCACTAGAAGACAAGGTTGGACCACAAGAAGACAGTGCTGGACCACTAGAAGATAGTTTTGGACCACTAGAATAGAAGACAGTGCTGGACCACTAGAAGACAGTGTTTGACCACTAGAAGACAGTGCTGGACCACTAGAAGACAGTGTTTGACCACTAGAATACAGGGCTGGACCACTAGAAGACAGTGCTGGACCACTAGAAGACAGTGTTGGACCACTAGAAGACAGTTTTGGACCACTAGAAGACAGTGCTGGACCACTAGAAGACGGGCTGGACCACTAGAAGACAGTGCTGGACCACTAGAAGACAAGGTTGGACCACTGGAAGACAAGGTTGGACCACTAGAAGACAGGGCTGGACCACTAGAAAACAAGGTTGGACCACTAGAAGACAAGGTTGGACCACTAGAAGACAGTGCTGGACCACTAGAAGACAGTGCTGGACCATTAGAAGACAGTGATGGACCACTAGAAGACAAGGTTGGACCACAAGAAGACAGTGCTGGACCACTACAAGATAGTGTTGGACCACTAGAAGACAGTGCTGGACCACTAGAAGACAGTGTTGGACCACTAGAAGACGGGCTGGACCACTAGAAGACAGTGCTGGACCACTAGAATACAGTGTTGGACCACTAGAATACAGGGCTGGACCACTAGAAGACAGTGCTGGACCACTAGAAGACAGTGTTGGACCACTAGAAGACAGTGTTGGACCACTAGAAGACAGTGCTGGACCACTAGAAGACAGTGCTGGACCACGAGAAGACAGTGATGGACCACTAGAAGACAAGGTTGGACCACTAGAAGACAGTGTTGGATCACTAGAAGACAGTGTTGGACCACTAGAAGACAGTGCTGGACCACTAGAAGACAGTGTTGGACCACTAGAAGACAGTGTTGGACCACTAGAAGACAGGGCTGGACCACTAGAAGACAAGGTTGGACCACTGGAAGACAAGGTTGGACCACTAGAAGACAGGGCTGGACCACTAGAAGACAAGGTTGTACCACTAGAAGACAAGGTTGGACCACTAGAAGACAGTGATGGACCACTAGAAGACAAGGTTGGACCACAAGAAGACAGTGCTGGACCACTAGAAGATAGTGTTGGACCACTAGAATAGAAGACAGTGCTGGACCACTAGAAGACAGTGTTGGACCACTAGAAGACGGGCTGGACCACTAGAAGACAGTGCTGGACCACTAGAAGACAGTGTTGGACCACTAGAATACAGGGCTGGACCACTAGAAGACAGTGTTGGACCACTAGAAGACAGTTTTGGACCACTAGAAGACAGTGCTGGACCACTAGAAGACAGTGCTGGACCACGAGAAGACAGTGTTGGACCACTAGAAGACGGGCTGGACCACTAGAAGACAGTGCTGGACCACTAGAAGACAGTGTTGGACCACTAGAATACAGGGCTGGACCACTAGAAGACAGTGCTGGACCACTAGAAGACAGTGTTGGACCACTAGAAGACAGTGTTGGACCACAAGAAGACAGTGCTGGACCATTAGAAGACAAAGTTGGACCACTAGAAGACAGTGTTGGATCACTAGAAGACAGTGTTGGACCACTAGAAGACAGTGTTGGACCACTAGAAGACAGTGCTGGACCACTAGAAGACAGTATTTGACCACTAGAAGACAGTGTTGGACCACTAGAAGACAGTGTTGGACCACTAGAAGACAGTGCTGGACCACTAGAAGACAGGGCTGGACCACTAGAAGACAAGGTTGGACCACTGGAAGACAAGGTTGGACCACTAGAAGACAGGGCTGGACCACTAGAAGACAAGGTTGGACCACTAGAAGACAAGGTTGGACCACTAGAAGACAGTGCTGGACCACTAGAAGACAGTGCTGGACCATTAGAAGACAGTGATGGACCACTAGAAGACAAGGTTGGACCACAAGAAGACAGTGCTGGACCACTAGAAGATAGTGTTGGACCACTAGAAGACAGTGCTGGACCACTAGAAGACAGTGTTGGACCACTAGAAGACGGGCTGGACCACTAGAAGACAGTGCTGGACCACTAGAAGACAGTGTTGGACCACTAGAATACAGGGCTGGACCACTAGAAGACAGTGCTGGACCACTAGAAGACAGTGTTGGACCACTAGAAGACAGTGTTGGACCACTAGAAGACAGTGCTGGACCACTAGAAGACAGTGCTGGACAACTAGAATACAGTGTTGGACCACTAGAAGACAGTGCTGGACCACTAGAAGACAGTGCTGGACCACCAGAAGACAGTGCTGGACCACTAGAAGACAGTGCTGGACCATTAGAAGACAGTGATGGACCACTAGAAGACAAGGTTGGACCACTAGAAGACAGTGTTGGATCACTAGAAGACAGTGTTGGACCACTAGAAGACAGTGTTGAACCACTAGAAGACAGTGATGGACCACTAGAAGACAGGACTGGACCACTAGAAGACAGTGTTGGACCACTAAAAGACAGTGCTGGACCACTAGAAGACAAGGTTGGACCAATGGAAGACAAGGTTGGACCACTAGAAGACAGGGCTGAACAACTAGAAGACAAGGTTGGACCACTAGAAGACAGTGTTGGACCACTAGAAGACAGTGTTGGACCACTAGAAGACAGTGTTGGACCACTAGAAGACAGTGCTGGACCACTAGAAGACAAAGTTGGACCACTAGAAGACAGGGCTGGACCACTAGAAGACAAGGTTGGACCACTAGAAGACAAGGTTGGACCACTAGAAGACAGGATTGGACCACTAGAAGACAAGGTTGGACCACTAGATGACAAGGTTGGACCACTAGAAGACAGTGCTGGACCACTAGAAGACAGTGCTGGACCACTAGTAGACAGTGATGGACCACTAGAAGACAAGGTTGGACCACAAGAAGACAGTGCTGGACCACTAGAAGATAGTTTTGGACCACTAGAATAGAAGACAGTGCTGGACCACTAGAAGACAGTGTTGGACCACTAGAAGACAGTGTTTGACCACTAGAAGACAGTGCTGGACCACTAGAAGACAGTGTTTGACCACTAGAATACAGGGCTGGACCACTAGAAGACAGTGCTGGACCACTAGAAGACAGTGTTGGACCACTAGAAGACAGTTTTGGACCACTAGAAGACAGTGCTGGACCACTAGAAGACGGGCTGGACCACTAGAAGACAGTGCTGGACCACTAGAAGACAAGGTTGGACCACTGGAAGACAAGGTTGGACCACTAGAAGACAGGGCTGGACCACTAGAAAACAAGGTTGGACCACTAGAAGACAAGGTTGGACCACTAGAAGACAGTGCTGGACCACTAGAAGACAGTGCTGGACCATTAGAAGACAGTGATGGACCACTAGAAGACAAGGTTGGACCACAAGAAGACAGTGCTGGACCACTACAAGATAGTGTTGGACCACTAGAAGACAGTGCTGGACCACTAGAAGACAGTGTTGGACCACTAGAAGACGGGCTGGACCACTAGAAGACAGTGCTGGACCACTAGAATACAGTGTTGGACCACTAGAATACAGGGCTGGACCACTAGAAGACAGTGCTGGACCACTAGAAGACAGTGTTGGACCACTAGAAGACAGTGTTGGACCACTAGAAGACAGTGCTGGACCACTAGAAGACAGTGCTGGACCACGAGAAGACAGTGATGGACCACTAGAAGACAAGGTTGGACCACTAGAAGACAGTGTTGGATCACTAGAAGACAGTGTTGGACCACTAGAAGACAGTGCTGGACCACTAGAAGACAGTGTTGGACCACTAGAAGACAGTGTTGGACCACTAGAAGACAGGGCTGGACCACTAGAAGACAAGGTTGGACCACTGGAAGACAAGGTTGGACCACTAGAAGACAGGGCTGGACCACTAGAAGACAAGGTTGTACCACTAGAAGACAAGGTTGGACCACTAGAAGACAGTGCTGGACCACTAGAAGACAGTGCTGGACCACTAGAAGACAGTGATGGACCACTAGAAGACAAGGTTGGACCACAAGAAGACAGTGCTGGACCACTAGAAGATAGTGTTGGACCACTAGAATAGAAGACAGTGCTGGACCACTAGAAGACAGTGTTGGACCACTAGAAGACGGGCTGGACCACTAGAAGACAGTGCTGGACCACTAGAAGACAGTGTTGGACCACTAGAATACAGGGCTGGACCACTAGAAGACAGTGTTGGACCACTAGAAGACAGTTTTGGACCACTAGAAGACAGTGCTGGACCACTAGAAGACAGTGCTGGACCACGAGAAGACAGTGTTGGACCACTAGAAGACGGGCTGGACCACTAGAAGACAGTGCTGGACCACTAGAAGACAGTGTTGGACCACTAGAATACAGGGCTGGACCACTAGAAGACAGTGCTGGACCACTAGAAGACAGTGTTGGACCACTAGAAGACAGTGTTGGACCACAAGAAGACAGTGCTGGACCATTAGAAGACAAAGTTGGACCACTAGAAGACAGTGTTGGATCACTAGAAGACAGTGTTGGACCACTAGAAGACAGTGTTGGACCACTAGAAGACAGTGCTGGACCACTAGAAGACAGTATTTGACCACTAGAAGACAGTGTTGGACCACTAGAAGACAGTGTTGGACCACTAGAAGACAGTGCTGGACCACTAGAAGACAGGGCTGGACCACTAGAAGACAAGGTTGGACCACTGGAAGACAAGGTTGGACCACTAGAAGACAGGGCTGGACCACTAGAAGACAAGGTTGGACCACTAGAAGACAAGGTTGGACCACTAGAAGACAGTGCTGGACCACTAGAAGACAGTGCTGGACCATTAGAAGACAGTGATGGACCACTAGAAGACAAGGTTGGACCACAAGAAGACAGTGCTGGACCACTAGAAGATAGTGTTGGACCACTAGAAGACAGTGCTGGACCACTAGAAGACAGTGTTGGACCACTAGAAGACGGGCTGGACCACTAGAAGACAGTGCTGGACCACTAGAAGACAGTGTTGGACCACTAGAATACAGGGCTGGACCACTAGAAGACAGTGCTGGACCACTAGAAGACAGTGTTGGACCACTAGAAGACAGTGTTGGACCACTAGAAGACAGTGCTGGACCACTAGAAGACAGTGCTGGACCACGAGAAGACAGTGATGGACCACTAGAAGACAAGGTTGGACCACAAGAAGACAGTGCTGGACCACTACAAGATAGTGTTGGACCACTAGAAGACAGTGCTGGACCACTAGAAGACAGTGTTGGACCACTAGAAGACGGGCTGGACCACTAGAAGACAGTGCTGGACCACTAGAAGACAGTGTTGGACCACTAGAATACAGGGCTGGACCACTAGAAGACAGTGCTGGACCACTAGAAGACAGTGTTGGACCACTAGAAGACAGTGTTGGACCACTAGAAGACAGTGCTGGACCACTAGAAGACAGTGCTGGACCACGAGAAGACAGTGATGGACCACTAGAAGACAAGGTTGGACCACTAGAAGACAGTGTTGGATCACTAGAAGACAGTGTTGGACCACTAGAAGACAGTGCTGGACCACTAGAAGACAGTGTTGGACCACTAGAAGACAGTGTTGGACCACTAGAAGACAGGGCTGGACCACTAGAAGACAAGGTTGGACCACTGGAAGACAAGGTTGGACCACTAGAAGACAGGGCTGGACCACTAGAAGACAAGGTTGGACCACTAGAAGACAAGGTTGGACCACTAGAAGACAGTGCTGGACCACTAGAAGACAGTGCTGGACCACTAGAAGACAGTGATGGACCACTAGAAGACAAGGTTGGACCACAAGAAGACAGTGCTGGACCACTAGAAGATAGTGTTGGACCACTAGAATAGAAGACAGTGCTGGACCACTAGAAGACAGTGTTGGACCACTAGAAGACGGGCTGGACCACTAGAAGACAGTGCTGGACCACTAGAAGACAGTGTTGGACCACTAGAATACAGGGCTGGACCACTAGAAGACAGTGCTGGACCACTAGAAGACAGTGTTGGACCACTAGAAGACAGTTTTGGACCACTAGAAGACAGTGCTGGACCACTAGAAGACAGTGCTGGACCACGAGAAGACAGTGTTGGACCACTAGAAGACGGGCTGGACCACTAGAAGACAGTGCTGGACCACTAGAAGACAGTGTTGGACCACTAGAATACAGGGCTGGACCACTAGAAGACAGTGCTGGACCACTAGAAGACAGTGTTGGACCACTAGAAGACAGTGTTGGACCACAAGAAGACAGTGCTGGACCATTATAAGACAAAGTTGGACCACTAGAAGACAGTGTTGGATCACTAGAAGACAGTGTTGGACCACTAGAAGACAGTGTTGGACCACTAGAAGACAGTGCTGGACCACTAGAAGACAGTATTTGACCACTAGAAGACAGTGTTGGACCACTAGAAAACAGTGTTGGACCACTAGAAGACAGTGCTGGACCACTAGAAGACAGGGCTGGACCACTAGAAGACAAGGTTGGACCACTGGAAGACAAGGTTGGACCACTAGAAGACAGGGCTGGACCACTAGAAGACAAGGTTGGACCACTAGAAGACAAGGTTGGACCACTAGAAGACAGTGCTGGACCACTAGAAGACAGTGCTGGACCATTAGAAGACAATGATGGACAACTAGAAGACAAGGTTGGACCACAAGAAGACAGTGCTGGACCACTAGAAGATAGTGTTGGACCACTAGAAGACAGTGGTGGACCACTAGAAGACAGTGTTGGACCACTAGAAGATGGGCTGGACCACTAGAAGACAGTGCTGGACCACTAGAAGACAGTGTTGGACCACTAGAATACAGGGCTGGACCACTAGAAGACAGTGCTGGACCACTAGAAGACAGTGTTGGACCACTAGAAGACAGTGTTGGACCACTAGAAGACAGTGCTGGACCACTAGAAGACAGTGCTGGACCACGAGAAGACAGTGATGGACCACTAGAAGACAAGGTTGGACCACTAGAAGACAGTGTTGGATCACTAGAAGACAGTGTTGGACCACTAGAAGACAGTGCTGGACCACTAGAAGACAGTGTTGGACCACTAGAAGACAGTGTTGGACCACTAGAAGACAGGGCTGGACCACTAGAAGACAAGGATGGACCACTGGAAGACAAGGTTGGACCACTAGAAGACAGGGCTGGACCACTAGAAGACAAGGTTGGACCACTAGAAGACAAGGTTGGACCACTAGAAGACAGTGCTGGACCACTAGAAGACAGTGCTGGACCACTAGAAGACAGTGATGGACCACTAGAAGACAAGGTTGGACCACAAGAAGACAGTGCTGGACCACTAGAAGACAGTGTAGGACCACTAGAAGACAGTGCTGGACCACTAGAAGACAGTGTTGGACCACTAGAAGACGGGCTGGACCACTAGAAGACAGTGCTGGACCACTAGAAGACAGTGTTGGACCACTAGAATACAGGGCTGGACCACTAGGAGACAGTGCTGGACCACTAGAAGACAGTGTTGGACCACTAGAAGACAGTGTTGGACCACTAGAAGACAGTGCTGGACCACTAGAAGACAGTGCTGGACCTCTAGAAGACAGTGCTGGACCACTAGAAGACAGTGATGGACCACTAGAAGACAAGGTTGGACCACTAGAAGACAGTGTTGGATCACTAGAAGACAGTGTTGGACCACTAGAAGACAGTGTTGGACCATTAGAAGACAGTGTTGGACCACTAGAAAACAAGACTGGACCACTAGAAGACAGTGTTGGACCACTAGAAGACAGTGCTGGACCACTAGAAGACAGTACTGGACAACTAGAAGACAGTGCTGGACCACTAGAAAACAGTGATGGACCACTAGAAGACAAGGTTGGACCACAAGAAGACAGTGCTGGACCACTAGAAGACAGTGTTGGACCACTAGAAGACAGTGCTGGACCACTAGAAGACAGTGTTGGACCACTTGAAGACGGGCTGGACCACTAGAAGACAGTGCTGGACCACTAGAAGACAGTGTTGGACCACTAGAATACAGGGCTGGACCACTAGAAAACAGTGATGGACCACAAGAAGACAGTGCTGGACCACTAGAAGATAGTGTTGGACCACTAGAAGACAGGGCTGGACCACTAGAAGATAGTGTTGGACCACTAGAAGACGGGCTGGACCACTAGAAGACAGTGCTGGACCACTAGAAGACAGTGTTGGACCACTAGAATACAGGGCTGGACCACTAGAAGACAGTGCTGGACCACTAGAAGACAGTGCTGGACCACTAGAAGACAGTGCTGGACCACTAGAAGACAGTGCTGGACCACTAGAAGACAGTGATGGACCACTAGAAGACAAGGTTGGACCACTAGAAGACAGTGTTGGATCACTAGAAGACAGTGTTGGACCACTAGAAGACAGTGTTGGACCATTAGAAGACAGTGTTGGACCACTAGAAAACAAGACTGGACCACTAGAAGACAGTGTTGGACCACTAGAAGACAGTGCTGGACCACTAGAAGACAGTGCTGGACAACTAGAAGACAGTGCTGGACCACTAGAAAACAGTGATGGACCACTAGAAGACAAGGTTGGACCACAAGAAGACAGTGCTGGACCACTAGAAGACAGTGTTGGACCACTAGAAGACAGTGCTGGACCACTAGAAGACAGTGTTGGACCACTAGAAGACGGGCTGGACCACTAGAAGACAGTGCTGGACCACTAGAAGACAGTGTTGGACCACTAGAATACAGGGCTGGACCACAAGAAGACAGTGCTGGACCACTAGAAGACAGTGTAGGACCACTAGAAGACAGTGCTGGACCATTAGAAGCAGTGTTGGTCCACTAGAAGACGGGCTGGACCACTAGAAGACAGTGCTGGACCACTAGAAGACAGTGTTGGACCACTAGAATACAGGGCTGGACCACTAGGAGACAGTGCTGGACCACTAGAAGACAGTGTTGGACCACTAGAAGACAGTGTTGGACCACTAGAAGACAGTGCTGGACCACTAGAAGACAGTGCTGGACCACTAGAAGACAGTGCTGGACCACTAGAAGACAGTGATGGACCACTAGAAGACAAGGTTGGACCACTAGAAGACAGTGTTGGATCACTAGAAGACAGTGTTGGACCACTAGAAGACAGTGTTGGACCATTAGAAGACAGTGTTGGACCACTAGAAAACAAGACTGGACCACTAGAAGACAGTGTTGGACCACTAGAAGACAGTGCTGGACCACTAGAAGACAGTGCTGGACAACTAGAAGACAGTGCTGGACCACTAGAAAACAGTGATGGACCACTAGAAGACAAGGTTGGACCACAAGAAGACAGTGCTGGACCACTAGAAGACAGTGTTGGACCACTAGAAGACAGTGCTGGACCACTAGAAGACAGTGTTGGACCACTAGAAGACAGTGCTGGACCACTAGAAGACAGTGTTGGACCACTAGAAGACGGGCTGGACCACTAGAAGACAGTGCTGGACCACTAGAAGACAGTGTTGGACCACTAGAATACAGGGCTGGACCACTAGAAGACAGTGCTTGACCACTAGAAGACAGTGTTGGACCACTAGAAGACAGTGTTGGACCACTAGAAGACAGTGCTGGACCACTAGAAGACAGTGCTGGACCACTAGAAGACAGTGATGGACCACTAGAAGACAAGGTTGGACCACTAGAAGACAGTGTTGGATCACTAGAAGACAGTGTTGGACCACTAGAAGACAGTGCTGGACCACTAGAAGACAGTGTTGGACCACTAGAAGACAGTGTTGGACCACTAGAAGACAGGGCTGGACCACTAGAAGACAAGGTTGGACCACTGGAAGACAAGGTTGGACCCCTAGAAGACAGGGCTGGACCACTAGAAGACAAGGTTGGACCACTAGAAGACAATGTTGGACCACTAGAAGACAGTGCTGGACCACTAGAAGACAGTGCTGGACCACTAGAAGACAGTGATGGACCACTAGAAGACAGTGCTGGACCACTAGAAGACAGTGTAGGACCACTAGAAGACAGTGCTGGACCACTAGAAGACAGTGTTGAACCACTAGAAGACGGGCTGGACCACTAGAAGACAGTGCTGGACCACTAGAAGACAGTATTGGACCACTAGAATACAGGGCTGGACCACTAGGAGACAGTGCTGGACCACTAGAAGACAGTGATGGACCACTAGAAGACAGTGTTGGACCACTAGAAGACAGTGCTGGACCACTAGAAGATAGTGATGGACCACTAGAAGACAGTGTTGGACCACTAGAAGACAGTGTTGGACCACTAGAAGACAGTGCTGGACCACTAGATCACAGTGCTGGACCACTAGAAGACAGGGCTGGACCACTAGAAGACAGTGCTTGACCACTAGAAGACAGTGTTGGACCACTAGAAGACAGTGTTGGACCACTAGAAGACAGTGCTGGACCACTAGAAGACAGTGCTGGACCACTAGAAGACAGGGCTGAACCACTAGAAGACGGTGCTGGACCACTATAAGACAGTGTTGGACCACTAGAAGACAAGGTTGGACCACTAGAAGACGGTGCTGGACCACTAGAAGACAGTGCTGGACCACTAGAAGACAGTGCTGGACCACTAAAAGACAGTGCTGGACCACTAGAAGACAGTGTTGGACAACTAGAAGACAGTGCTGGACCACTAGAAGACAGTGCTGGACCACTAGAAGACAGTGTTGGACCACTAGAAGACAGTGTTGGACCACTAGAAGACAGTGCTGGACCACTAGAAGACAGTGCTGGACCACTAGAAAACGGTGTTGGACCACTAGAAGACAGTGCTGGACCACTAGAAGACAGTGCTGGACCACTACAAGACAGGGCTGGACTACAAGAAGACAGTGCTGGACCACTAGAAGACAAGGTTGGACCACTAGAAGACGGTGCTGGACCACTAGAAGACAGTGCTGGACCATTAGAAGACAGTGCTGTACCACTAGAAGACAGTGTTGGACCACTAGAAGACAGTGCTGGACCACTAGAAGACAGTGTTGGACCACTAGAAGACAGTGTTGGACCACTAGAAGACAGTGTTGGACCACTAGAAGACAGTGTTGGACCACTAGAAGACGGTGCTGGACCACTAGAAGACAGTGTTGGACCACTAGAAGACAGTGCTGCACCACTAGAACACAGTGTTGGACCACTACAAGACAGTGTTGGACCATTAGAAGACAGTGTTGGACCACTAGAAGACAGTGCTGGACCACTAGAAGACAGTGCTGGACCACTAGAAGACAGTGTTGGACCACTAGAAGACAGTGTTGGACCACTAGAAGACAGTGTTGGACCACTAGAAGACAGTGTTGGACCACTAGAAGACGGTGCTGGACCACTAGAAGACAGTGCTGTAATTGTAACTCCAGAAATGGTAGCTAAGAAAATAAAGACAATGAAGGATAATAAATCACCGGGAGTGGATGGAATTCCTCCAAAACTACTAATGGAAACAGTAGAACAAGCTAGTATACCACTTGCAAGAGTGTACAATTTGTCATTAAAAGAGGGAGTGGTTCCATTTGAATGGAAAGAAACAAATATCAAACCATTATTTAAAAAGGGTTGGAGAAATAAGTCCGAGAATTACAGAGCAGTGAGTTTAACATCAGTGATTTGTAAGTTATTAGAAAGGTTAATTAAATACCATATGGTGGACTTATTTGTTAGGCATAAATTATTAAATCCATCTCAACATGGATTCCTAAAAGCGAGGTTATGCTTAAAATGAATCCAAATGCATTGTTTGTGGGCCTTTGCACCTATAATAGTGCCTAAAAACTAACCATTTGCAATTATAATCAAGAATATCACGCAAGTGGTTTACAGGGAATCTGTTCTAAAACTGGGAAATTCTGGGTTAATGTAATGTTTCGTGAAGGCTGATATATTCATCAGTGTTTATCATTTTGACCAATCAGCGGCGAGCAGCCCCTTAGCCCCCCAACGCGGCTGTGACGTAGGCTGTGCATATCGCGTGTATTTTTAATGTGATTGAGATGTGCAGTTATATTTTTATTTGCTTTTATATTGGATTTACACGCAGCAAAACTCTTACAATACTGTACTGTGCAGCATTCTAAACATGATTCAGCGAGGTATAGAGAGTTGTGTTTTTTCGATTTCCTCAAAAAAACAGACAGTAGTGAAGCAATGAATTCACAATTGTGGGTGGGCTGGTTGGAAGGCCGCGCGATATGCTAGACTTTGTTCAGCCCATTTTGAAGAGTCGTGTTTTGAAGTTGATATAGTTTCATCAACTAATGGGTCAAGATCCTTCAAAACGTCAGCGACGGAATACATTAAAGCCAGAAGCGGTACCGACAATCTTCCAGCATGTACCTCAGCCGAAGGCTTCAACACAACGCAAACACTCGTTCAAGAAAACTGCCAAATAGGAAAGCGAGGCGGTTAGTAAACAATGATTGAATGGACTATCTTGCCAAATATGTTGATTTTAGACGCAAACAGTATGTCCAAACTTATTGGCAAGTATGTGACTAAAATCTTCTACGTCTAGGATCAGGCGTTTAAAGTTGGAGTTGTGAGAAACCTAGTCAGCACTCTTGACGTAGGATTCTGAACAAATATGGCGCTGCCCATGCAAAAAACATTTTCTGTGTTCAACGAGGTCTATTTCGTTAACCACTTGCGTGATATTCTTGATTGCAAATAATTGCAAAAGGTGAGTTTTTAAGTACTCTTAGGTGCAAATACCCCAAAATGCATTTGGTTTCACTTTATCAAACATGTTATGTCTTTTGGAAGAAATCATTAACGTAAGTGCCTAGTATGTCTCCGACAAAACATACTAGGTACTTACGTTAGACATTAAGCAACTATGAAGGTTTCCATAACTTTTTGATTTCGTCTGTTTCAGTTGACAGGCAGCTTAGCCATTAACGGTAACGTGGGCACTATTATATTATACGATAGAAATAAAGAAGATGTCGAATACCACGTGGGTCTGCCGTAAACGCACAATCGACCGCTGAAGACTTACAATACGATTTAAGAAGCCCTTGATCTGCCAGGTCTTCTTGATCTCCTCCGTGTCGATGTAGGCGTCGCTGATGTCGGCCGCCGTGTCTACAAGCTCGACCAGCTTGCGAACAGCCTCACGGGACACCATGCCGTGCTCGAACTGTTTCCAGTAGCTGATCTGTCAATGACCAACACACAAAACATGTCCTTAATATGACATCCTGGGGTGACGATCGTGGCGTGCGAATGACCACCTCCAATATTGCCTGATTTACATACCCAAACTATGACATTCACAGTGGCTATGACAACACGCACGCACGCACGCACGCACGCACGCACGCACGCACGCACGCACGCACGCACGCACGCACGCACGCAAGCACGCACGCACGCACGCACGCACGCACGCACGCACGCAAGCACGCAAGCACAAAGGTCGGTTTACACGAACGATTATCTGCCCAATTGTTCGTCGGACACGGTGTCGCGCGATGTCGCGGTGCAAGAGTCGGCGCATGTAGAGCCCGATTAATGAGACCAATTTGTGGCTACGATAGTGTCGGTGGAATTGGCGTTTTCACCAAAGCTTAAATCGGGAATCGCGCGAGTCAATATCTAGATGGTAGTGTCAAAACACGTCTTTCGTCTAAATGCTCATATAAACCGACTTGAGCGGCCTAGGCTTGTGAGAAGTCGGTATACACGTGGTGCTATCTAACCCGTCGATAGTACCTTCTGTGCCTTCAGTAGTCGCAGTCTCGCCTCGTGTCGCATGTCGTTGAGTTCTCGCGGAGACGGCTCGTTTGGTACTTCTGTGTTGCAGTTCGGGCAGATGCTCACTCGCTCCGTGTGCGTGAGAGCATCCATCTCGGCCTGCGAGAGACGGGCGTAACAACACATCGAACTATCGATGAATCGCACGATGACGATGCAATGCTATCGATAGTAAATTGAACTATCGATAGTTATCGTCCATAGTTGGGGAAGGCAGTGTTAGTTGAACGACTTTTCATTCTTTTTGATATATAGGTATCTATTTAATATTTATATCTATTCATATGTCAAAAAAAATTTACTCACATAAACTAGGATTATTAGTAGATCCTGTTATACCAAGTAGATCCTTTTATACCAAGTATGCATAGATAATGATATGTACTTGATTCAAATAGGGTAAATTGGGTAAATGCTTTATTTGTATAATTTATGTAGGCCTTGTGCTAAAATCTCATAGCAACTCAGCCAACACATCTATCCAATGGGTACAACACGTCTCTGACAAGTCTACATGCGTAATTAATAAGTTGGCACACCTAATTCATATAGACTGATAAGGCAATCGCAACCAGTGTAACTAACTGCTAATATGTTGCCTTTCAGCTATCCAATGTTACAATTTGCTCGGAAAGTTTTTTCATTGTTGTATTTTGGGGTAAAGAACACTCATCTTTGTTCTTTAAACGCTGCTCAACTAACCCTCAATTGAGCCTTGTGTGGCCATTAATGCCCGCAGTGATGTAAATAATGTTCTTCCGTGTGCATAGTTAAACCATCTGTAAGTGCACATAAAATAAAGTCTGGTGATATGCGTTAATCGTGTACACACCATTTTCTGACCGTTGTGATAAATGGAACTTGTTGTATGTCAATCGTGTTCTAATAACATATTCATTCATTAGGTGGTACCAAGTAACTGTCGCTGCTGTATTTTCCTGGGACAGTTGGGTGGCTCAACTAACCCAGTGGCTCATCAAAACCAACTCACATTACACTGAACTACCGATTGTAACGAGTCAGCATGGCTACTTGGGCCACAGTATTGTGTCACTGTTGTCATAGAAATAAATATGTTTATCAACTGTATTGGAAGAAATAAATATGTTTATCAACTGTATTGGATAATTTTATTTATTTATAGACATAACATCAACAATCGTCGATTAGAGCATCGCCATTCACGGATTCAGCATATTGAATCAACTATCGCCACCCGTCAATTACGGTTTTGCTATTCCGTGATACCGTAATGCTATCGCGATCGGCATGAAACTGTCGCAGTAGCATGGCAATAGTCATACAGCTATCGCGATACTATCGAAATAGTAAAACTATCCCCGATAGTCGTCCCTACTGCGAGACCAACACACATCGGCCTTAAACGAAGCTCGGTTCAAACTAACTATGACACGCGTGGAAACCATTTTATAAACCGATAGGCTAAGCAACTGTAAACCGGAAAACCGAAAACCGACCGCTCTCAGGGCGATTTCCCTATTCCCTATAGGTGACGCGCCACTTTTCTCAACTGACGCTTTAATTTCGCATGAATTCTGGGAGATGTTTTAAGTTAGAATCCTACGTTATATGTTTAAAATTAGCTTAGCTTCGAATATTACGTACAGCAGATAACTACACAGACACCGCAACGAAAATCACCATTGAGAAAGAGACCAACGCATACACACAGAAATATGCTGCGTTGAGTGAATCTCAAGAATCATAACGAAGGGGTTCCTACCTCGTCAGCCGTTGTTTCGTACGGATCTTCTATGCCAATATATTTCTCAACCTCGTCCCAGTCGGCATCTGCCAGAAATCTGAGCAACGGAAACAAAGGAAGGCTTTTAATAAGGCACGTATAATCTATTGTAATATATTTGCTGTGAATTATTTAACCTAATGTTTGTCTCGGTAGCATATCTGGAGAGTTGCGTTGCTCCACCAACACACACAATAGTACAAGATCGCACAGTAACTAGTAGGTCCAACACACACAATAGTACAAGACCGCACAGTAACTAGTAGGTCCAACACACACAATAGTACAAGACCGCACAGTAACTAGTAGGTCCATCACACACAATAGTACAAGACCGCACAGTAACTAGTAGGTCCATCACACACAATAGTATAAGACCGCACAGTAACTAGTAGGTCCAACACACACAATAGTACAATACCGCACAGTAACTAGTAGGTCCAACACACACAATAGTATAAGACCGCACAGTAAATAGTAAGTCCAAGACACACAATAGTACAAGACCGCACAGTAACTAGTAGGTCCAACACACACAATAGTACAAGACCGCACAGTAACTAGTAGGTCCAAGACACACAATAGTACAAGACCGCACAGTAACTAGTAGGTCCATCACACACAATAGTACAAGACCGCACAGTAACTAGTAGGTCCATCACACACAATAGTATAAGACCGCACAGTAACTAGTAGGTCCAACACACACAATAGTACAATACCGCACAGTAACTAGTAGGTCCAACACACACAATAGTATAAGACCGCACAGTAACTAGTAGGTCCAACACACACAATAGTATAAGACCGCACAGTAACTAGTAGGTCCATCACACACAATAGTATAAGACCGCACAGTAACTCGTAGGTCCAACACACACAATAGTATAAGACCGCACAGTAACTAGTAGGTCCATCACACACAATAGTATAAGACCGCACAGTAACTAGTAGGTCCAACACACACAATAGTATAAGACCGCACAGTAACTAGTAGGTCCATCACACACAATAGTATAAGACCGCACAGTAACTCGTAGGTCCAACACACACAATAGTATAAGACCGCACAGTAACTAGTAGGTCCATCACACACAATAGTATAAGACCGCACAGTAACTAGTAGGTCCAACACACACAATAGTACAATACCGCACAGTAACTAGTAGGTCCAACACACACAATAGTATAAGACCGCACAGTAACTAGTAGGTCCAACACACACAATAGTATAAGACCGCACAGTAACTAGTAGGTCCATCACACACAATAGTATAAGACCGCACAGTAACTCGTAGGTCCAACACACACAATAGTATAAGACCGCACAGTAACTAGTAGGTCCATCACACACAATAGTATAAGACCGCACAGTAACTAGTAGGTCCAACACACACAATAGTATAAGACCGCACAGTAACTAGTAGGTCCATCACACACAATAGTATAAGACCGCACAGTAACTCGTAGGTCCAACACACACAATAGTATAAGACCGCACAGTAACTAGTAGGTCCATCACACACAATAGTATAAGACCGCACAGTAACTAGTAGGTCCAACACACACAATAGTATAAGACCGCACAGTAACTAGTAGGTCCATCACACACAATAGTATAAGACCGCACAGTAACTAGTAGGTCCATCACACACAATAGTATAAGACCGCACATTAACTAGTAGGTCCATCACACACAATAGTATAAGACCGCACAGTAACTAGTAGGTCCATCACAAACAATAGTATAAGACCGCACAGTAACTAGTAGGTCCATCACACACAATAGTATAAGACCGCACAGTAACTAGTAGGTCCATCACACACAATAGTATAAGACCGCACAGTAACTAGTAGGTCCAACACACACACAATAGTATAAGACCGCACAGTAACTAGTAGGTCCAACACACACAATAGTATAAGACCGCACAGTAACTAGTAGGTCCAACACACACAATAGTATAAGACCGCACAGTAACTAGTAGGTCCAACACACACAATAGTATAAGACCGCACAGTAACTAGTAGGTCCAACACACACAATAGTATAAGACTGCACAGTAACCAGTAGGTCCAACACACACATGCTTCCTGCTAAAGGTAATGTGCAACGATTCGTTAACAGAACGAATGTTCAGATTCTGGGTGCATACATAATTAGCTAATTACGATGTCATCCGGGTATTTGACTGATTCATAAAATAAGAGTTAACTGTTATCAGTTTATACGATCCAATTTGAATTAACTTTAAATGATTATATTGACACAACTGTGAACTGTCCGACTGAAAAGTTAAATCAGGCAAACAAATGTAATGGAGCATCTCAATAATGACGCTAATTGGCTGCTGGTGCTTCATGTGAGCGCCTAAACAAAATGGAGTGGTGACAGTGGGTAAGAACGAGACCACGCCACTGCTGACATGGCGTCTTTTGCATAACGACCAAGTGTACATCAGTCTTCAGTATCTACACTCCTCTTGGCGTCTTTCACATAACGACCAAGTGTACATCGGTCTTCAGTGTCTACACTCCTCGTGGCGTCTGTCACATAACGACAGGGTGTACATCAGTCTTCAGTATCTACACTCCTCGTGGTGTCTTTCACATAACGACCAGGCGTACATCAGTCTTCAGTATCTACTCCTCGTGGTGTCTTTCACATAACGACCAAGTGTACATCAGTCTTCAGTATCTACACTCCTCGTGGCGTCTTTCACACAACGACCAGGTGTACATCAGTCTTCAGTATCTACACTCCTCGTGGTGTCGTTCACATAACGACCAGTGTACATCGGTCTTCAGTATCTACACTCCTCGTGGTGTCTTTCACATAACGACCAAGTGTACATCAGTCTTCAGTATCTACACTCCTCGTGGCGTCTTTCACACAACGACCAGGTATACATCAGTCTTCAGTATCTACACTCCTCGTGGTGTCGTTCACATAACGACCAGTGTACATCGGTCTTCAGTATCTACACTCCTCGTGGTGTCTTTCACATAAAGACCAAGTGTACATCAGTCTTCAGTATCTACTCCTCGTGGTGTCTTTCACATAACGATCAAGTGTACATCAGTCTTCAGTATCTACACTCCTCGTGGCGTCTGTCACATAACGACCAAGTGTACATCAGTCTTCAGTATCTACTCTTCGTGGTGTCTTTCACACAACGACCAAGTGTACATCAGTCTTCATTATCTACTCCTCGTGGTGTCTTTCACACAACGACCAAGTGTACATCAGTCTTCAGTATCTACACTCCTCGTGGCGTCTTTCACATAACGACCAAGTGTACATCAGTCTTCAGTATCTACACTCCTCGTGGCGTCTTTCACATAACGACAGGGTGTACATCAGTCTTCAGTATCTACACTCCTCGTGGTGTCTTTCACATAACGACCAAGAGTACATCAGTCTTCAGTATCTACACTCCTCGTGGCGTCTTTCACATAACGACCAAGTGTACATCGGTCTTCAGTATCTACACTCCTCGTGGCGTCTGTCACATAACGACCAAGTGTACGTCGGTTTACACCAACATCCTTCGTCACGCTTCTACTGGACTGTTGATTTTTTCAATTACACCGTGAACAGTGTCCTTCATCTTTTCTTCAGGGAACACACCCCTCTTCATTGCTGGCCGATTCCTCATGACTCTAGTGAAGCCGTTGACCTGTTAGCACTGATACAAATAAATTTTCAGAGGACCCTATCCATGACTGATTGTTAACCATAATAAAATAATATCTTCAAATAATTCACCAGGGTAGATGTGACGATGTAATCAGGAGTGGGTTTAGCTTTTCAGTGCACTGAATATTTAAATTTCATCTGCATATAGGTTTGCCAATATTAATAGTTTATAATTTAGCGTGATAAATAACGACCGCTCCCACACTGGCCATAAGCTAAATACTAATATAATGGATCATATATAAATACTCAGACAATTTCAGAATGCCATATTGAAGAAAAACAAATATGGGAGACCTATGAGCAGGTTCATCGGCCCCCATGCATCCTGGCTCATCGGCCTCCATGCATCCTGGCTCATCGGTCCCCATGCATCCCGGCTCATCGGCCCCCATGCATCCCGGCTCATCGGTGCCTGATCACAATTATACGCTCAAGATGAGTTTTACTAAACAGTAGACCAGCGTGTGCCAAAATAGGTTTCAGGTATTGACATAACTAGTATCCATTATTGACAATATGTTAGTAATGATAACATTGCACTACGTATAGTAGATGTATAACGAAAAAAACACTCGCTATATTTACTCAAAAATAGTTTACAGGAAAAACACATACCGTCGTGATTTTGCCATTTTCAAAAGGCCATGACATCGTACGTAGCATGACGTGCATCTATAGAACTCGTCAGATAGAGCGAGTGATCGTTATTAACAAAGTTACAGGGGTGGCTCAAAGCTCCCCTATGATCACGGCTCCCAACCTTCCCCTACCGAATGTTAGTCGTTAGTCGCTATGGGCGCTGCGGAAAAGAATTCACCTGTCGGACTTGTAGAGAGACAAAGACCTTTCAACGACGTCCTCCAAATTACGCACGGCCGTCGCCATCGCGAGACGCTTTGGGATCGAGATGGTACTCATCCCTGAAATTTCACAGTCAACCTGATGGATCTGGCGTGGGGGAAGAGCGAGGGGGAAACTTATGTTTGTTGGATCATTAAAGAACAATGTAAGATAGCCACACATTGGAGACACACTTGATCTGAAACTCGAAGCAACTGTGCTCCATTACTAGAAATGATCGTTACATAAAACGGTTTTGTTCAATTATTCCAGATTTAACGGTAGACACCATAAACATGCTGATATTGCCGAATGCAAATTGATTGCAAAAGTTCCATAATTAGCTGATTATGCAGGAATTTCTAGAAGTGGGATAACATTTAAGGGGGTGGAAGACCATAACGTTCTAACGATAAAACGTCATGTATACATCAGACACGGCACACAGCAACATACACCCGACCATATAACTGTGTCTGGCGCCATAATATGATCATAAACTGGAACACAAATTGTGGAGGGTGTCTGAATAGGAATTAGTATGTTAACGCAGAACTACGCAGCTGTTTAGAAACACATTGTATTCCACTTAATAGGATCAGTTCAGGCCATGACATTGATTCTATTGAACGTATGATTATACTATGCGTGATTATGTTAAGCGGAGTCCTTTGCACTTGCAACATAAGTTCCCGTTGCTGTTCACATTGTAATTAAGCCTTGTAATTTATTTTCTCGGGTTACGTGTCTTGCAATCATCGTTCGTCGTTGTGTGTACTTTTGGTGTGTGATTGAACTCACCCAGCATGCTGAGTACGGTCGTTATCGTTGTGTGATTGGTGTTTGAAATGTGAACTCGCCCAGCATGCTGAGTATGGTCGTTATCGTTGTGTGTGATTGGTGTTTGAAGGTTGAACTCACCCAGCACGCTGAGTGTGGTCGTTATCGTTATGTGTGATTGGTGTTTGAAATGTGAACTCGCCCAGCACGCTGAGTATGGTAGTTATCGTTGTGTGTGCTTGGTGTTTGAAATATTAACTAGCCCAGCACGCTGAGTACGGTCGTTATCGTTGTGTGTGATTGGTGTTTGAAGTGTGAACTCACCCAGCACACTGAGTATGGTCGTTGTCGTTGTGTGTGCTTGGTGTTTGAAATATGAACTGGCCCAGCACGCTGAGTATGGTTGTTGTCGTTATGTGTGATTGGTGTTTGAAATGTGAACTCGCCCAGCCCGCTGAGTATGGTAGTTATCGTTGTGTGTGCTTGGTGTTTGAAGTGTGAACATACCCAGCACGCTCAGCAGGGTCGTTATTGTTGTATGTGATTGGTGTTTGAAATGTGAACTAGCCCAGCACGCTGAGTATGGTCGTTATCGTTGTGTGTGATTGGTGTTTGAAATATTAACTAGCCCAGCACGCTGAGTACGGTCGTTATCGTTGTGTGTGATTGGTGTTTGAAGTGTGAACTCACCAAGCACGCTGAGTATGGTCGTCATTGTTGCGTGTGATTGGTGTTTGAAATGTGAACTCACCCGGCACGCTGAGTATGGTCGTTACCATTGTGTGTGATTGGTGTTTGAAATATGAACTGGCCCAGCACGCTGAGTATGGTTGTTATCGTTGTGTGTGATGGTTGTTTGAAGTGTGAATTCGCCCAGCACGCTGAGTATGGTCGTTATCGTTGTGTTTGATTGATGTTTGAAATGTGAACTCGCCCAACACGCTGAGTATGGTTGTTATCGATGTGTGTTCTTTGTGTTTGAAGTGTGAACTCACGCAGCACGCTCAGCAGGGTCGTTATTATTGTATGTGATTGGTGTTTAAAATTTGAACTAGCCCAGCACGCTGAATATGGTCGTTATCGTTGTGTGTGATTGGTGTTTGAAGTGTGAACTCACCCAGTACACTCATCAGGGTCGTTATCGTTGTGTGTGATTGGTGTTTGAAATGTGAACTCACCCAGCACGCCGAGTATGGTCGTTATCGTTGTTTGTGATTGGTGTTTGAAATGTGAACTCGCCCAGCACACTGAGTATGGTCGTTGTCGTTGTGTGTGCTTGGTGTTTGAAATATGAACTGGCCCAGCACACTGAGTATGGTCGTTGTCGTTGTGTGTGCTTGGTGTTTGAAATATGAACTGGCCCAGCACGCTGAGTATGGTTGTTATCGTTATGTGTGTTGGTGTTTGAAATGTGACCTCGGTCAGCACGCTGAGTATGGTTGTTATCGTTGTGTGCGATTGGTGTTTGATATGTGAACTCACCCAGCATGCTGAGTATGGTTGTTATCGTTGTGTGTGTTGGTGTTTGAAATGTGAACTAGCCCAGCACGCTGAGTATGGTCGTTATCGTTGTGTGTGATTGGTGTTTGAAGTGTGAACTCGCCCAGCACGCTGAGTATGGTCGTTATCGTTGTGTGTGATTGGTGTTTGAAATATGAACTGGCCCAGCACGTTGAGTATGGTTGTTATCGTTGTGTGTGATTGGTGTTTGATATGTGAACTCACCCAGCACGCTGAGTATTGTTGTTATCGTTGTGTGTGTTGGTGTTTGAAATGTGAACTAGCCCAGCACGCTGAGTATGGTCGTTATCGTTGTGTGTGATTGGTGTTTGAAGTGTGAACTTACCCAGCACGTTGAGTATGGTCGTTATCGTTGTGTGTGATTGGTGTTTGAAATGTGAACTCACCCGGCACGCTGAGTATGATCGTTATCACTGTGTGTGATTGGTGTTTGAAATATGAACTGGCCCAGCACGCTGAGTATAGTTGTTATCGTTATGTGTGATTGGTGTTTGAAATGTGAACTCGCCCAGCCCGCTGAGTATGGTAGTTATCATTGTGTGTGCTTGGTGTTTGAAGTGTGAACATACCCAGCACGTTGAGTATGGTTGTTATCGTTGTGTGTGATTGGTGTTTGAAATATTAACTAGCCCAGCACGCTGAGTACGGTCGTTATCGTTGTATGTGATTGGTGTTTGAAGTGTGATCTCACCCAGCACGCTGAGTATGGTCGTCATTGTTGTGTGTGATTGGTGTTTGAAATGTGAACTCACCCGGCACGCTGAGTATGGTCGTTACCATTGTGTGTGATTGGTGTTTGAAATATGAACTGGCCCAGCACGCTGAGTATGGTTGTTATCGTTGTGTGTGATTGTTGTTTGAAGTGTGAACTCGCCCAGCACGCTGAGTATGGTCGTTATCGTTGTGTTTGATTGGTGTTTGAAATGTGAACTCGCCCAGCACGCTGAGTATGGTTGTTATCGTTATGTGTGATTGGTGTTTGAAATGTGAACTCGCCCAACACGCTGAGTATGGGTGTTATCGTTGGGTGTTCTTTGTGCTTGAAGTGTGAACTCACGCAGCACGCTCAGCAGGGTCGTTACTGTTGTATGTGATTGGTGTTTAAAATGTGAACTAGCCCAGCACGCTGAATATGGTCGTTATCGTTGTGTGTGATTGGTGTTTGAAGTGTGAACTCACCCAGTACACTCATCAGGGTCGTTATCGTTGTGTGTGATGGGTGTTTGAAATATTAACTAGCCCAGCACGCTGAGTACGGTCGTTATCGTTGTATGTGATTGGTGTTTGAAGTGTGATCTCACCCAGCACGCTGAGTATGGTCGTCATTGTTGTGTGTGATTGGTGTTTGAAATGTGAACTCACCCAGCACACTGAGTATGGTCGTTGTCGTTGTGTGTGCTTGGTGTTTGAAATATGAACTGGCCCAGCACGCTGATTATGGTTGTTATCGTTGTGTGTGTTGGTGTTTGAAATGTGAACTCGCCCAGCACGCTGAGTATGGTAGTTATCGTTGTGTGTGATTGGTGTTTGAAATGTGAACTCGACCAGCATGCTGAGTATGGTCGTTATCGTTGTGTGTGTTGGTGTTTGAAATGTGAACTCACCCAGCACGCTGAGTATGGTTGTTATCGTTTTGTGTGTTGGTGTTTGAAATGTGAACTCGCCCAGCACGCTGAGTATGGTTGTTATCGTTGTGTGTGATTGGTGTTTGAAGTGTGACCTCGGTCAGCACGCTGAGTATGGTTGTTATCTTTTTGTGTGTTGGTGTTTGAAGTGTGACCTCGGTCAGCACGCTGAGTATGGTTGTTATCGTTGTGTGTGTTGGTGTTTGAAGTGTGATCTCACCCAGTACGCTCATCAGGGTCGTTATCGTTGTGTGTGATTGGTGTTTGAAATGTGAACTCACCCAGCACGCTGAGTATGGTCGTTATCGTTGTGTGTGATTGGTGTTTGAAATGTGAACTCACCCAGCACGCTGAATATGGTCGTTATCGTTGTGTGTGATTGGTGTTTAAAATGTGAACTCGCCCAGCACGCTGAGTATGGTCGTTATCGTTGTGTGTGCTTGGTGTTTGAAGTGTGACCTCGGTCAGCACGCTGAGTATGATCGTTATCGTTGTGTGTGATTGGTGTTTGATATATGAACTCACCCAGCCCGCTCAGCAGGGTCGTTATTGTTGTGTGTGATTGGTGTTTGATATGTGAACTCACCCAGCCCGCTCAGCAGGGTCGTTACTGTTGTATGTGCTTGGTGTTTGAAATGCGAACTCACCCAGCCCGCCCAGCAGGGTCGTTACTGTTGTATGTGCTTGGTGTTTGAAATGCGAACTCACCCAGCCCGCCCAGCAGGGTCGTTACTGTTGTATGTGCTTGGTGTTTGAAATGCGAACTCACCCAGCCCGCCCAGCAGGGTCGTTACTGTTGTATGTGCTTGGTGTTTGAAATGCGAACTCACCCAGCCCGCCCAGCAGGGTCGTTACTGTTGTATGTGCTTGGTGTTTGAAATGCGAACTCACCCAGCACGCTCAGCAGGGTCGTTATCGTTGTGGCGTTGACGAGCAGCGTGAGCAGCACAAGAGACGCCGTGTGCATGAGCACCTGCAGCGCGAACGACCAAAGGAACGAATCAATATTGATAAATAACAGAATGACGGAGTGAAGGAAATAATGAGTCACAAGTGAAGCCGGCAGCACGAATAGCACGAAATAAGGAGTCACAAGTGAACGCCGGCAGCACGAATAGCACGAAATAAGGAGTCACAAGTGAACGCCGGCAGCACGAATAGCACGAAATAAGGAGTCACAAGTGAACGCCGGCAGCACGAATAGCACGAAATAAGGAGTCACAAGTGAACGCCGGCAGCACGAATAGCACGAAATAAGGAGTCACAAGTGAACGCCGGCAGCTCGAATAGCACGAAATAAGGAGTCACAAGTGAACGCCAGCAGCACGAATAGCACGAAATCTGTAAATAATCTGTAAATCACCAGAACACGCTTGACCATTCTCACGATTGTAATTGTCCTGAAACAGTTCTCAAAAATGACATCTCTATGGATGCCGTATAACTTTGCTTCTTTCAGGAATCCATTTCCATGCTATAAAAATAGTTTGTAGCTGGTTTTGTTTGTTTGTTTGTTTGTTTGTTTGTTAATTCCCTCATATCTCGGTCAGTTTCGCATATGTGGGACTGCAATGTTTTTAGGCGATGTGTACATTAAAACAAAATCGAAATTCCCCAGGGGATGCAGCATGGGCGGACCCAGGGATGTGTCCACCAGGCGCCAGGGCACCCACTTTATTTTAACCTGGTTTTTTTCATCACGTCGCAATTATAAGTTGAGACACACCGCTAGGTGGCGCCCTCCGCCCTCCTGCGCCATCCTCGGATGAGGACATTTGTAACATACAAACTAGGGGCATTTCAACCAGTACTGCCGTTTTTTCCCCAATCCTTCCCATTTTGCTCCACCATGCTGCCTTATCCCCGCCGTATCCATTGCTAAACGCAAATGGAAAATTGTTGTCAGTGCATTTTTATAGCGAATTTCTACTGCTCTGCGAGAACAATCGCCTTTTAAGCTGCATAGTAAATATGGTTATTCTTTGTGAATAGCAGAATATCGCCATGGGAAATCAGAACCGTTACGCCACCCATTTCGACACTGATTAGAATCACGCCGATGTGGTTCTAGAGAAACCTAGCTTTGGCGACACAAAACAATAACGACCTGAAGATCACACAGAACGAACTGCTATCACCACGGAGCCGGCAGAAGTTCATGTCCGAAATGCGAAAGGTGTTTTGTAATTGCATATTAAACAAAGAAAATAAGCTTTGTCATAAAAGATGAAAAACAGGAAATCCGTGAGAAATTCTTGGAGTTTCACTTGATACACCGGGGTTACACGTGCAGCCGTCGCCAAAATGGTCGAGTGACTCGGCAGTGGACTTCGAAAGATGCACGACCAAGCATACAATGCTTTGAATGTGGCCGGGAAGACGACTGGTGTACAGTGGTCCACGTCTTGTAAGGCCCCTATCAACAAGAGGCCGCCCCCTCACCAGAGGCAACCTTGCCTTGCTGTAAGTAAAGCTTTCCCACCCAGGGGGTGTACGACAGTGAAATATCTGCAGGAGCAGGTGATTGAGCTAAGGCATATGATTTTGATGATGACAGGGCAGGGTGAGACAGAAGTGAGCAGAGGTGGTGAGAATGATGAGAGCAGAGGTGGTGAGACCGAGGAGAGCAGAGGTGGTGAGACCGAGGAGAGCAGAGGTGGTGAGACCGAGCAGAGCAGAGGTGGTGAGACCGAGGAGAACAAGGAGAGCAGTGGCAATGTGAAGGAGAAAGCTGGTAAGAAGAAAGATGACAGAAGGCAGAGAATGCAACAAAAGAGAGGTAAGCGGGTGAGTGTAGAGGGATTGCCAGGTGGTAAGACAGTAAAGGTTGATGATATGAGAGAAAGGGGGCATACTAGTAGTGTGCAACAGGAAAGGAGCTTTGCTGATGTAGTATCACAGGGGAAAGCGAGGAAAGCCCGGGTATTTATGGGGGATTCCATCATTAGGAAAGTGGATAAAATTGTAAATAGAGGAGATGACATAACAGTATGCCTACCAGGGGCAAAAGTAGAGGATATAGCAGAGAAGGCAGGACAGGTCATGGGTGGTGGCACGGGAGGTGCTGTTCTCGTGCATGTGGGAACGAACAATGCAGAGAAGGAGGGAACGTCAGCCATCGTTGGTAAGTACAGGAGGTTGATCAAGTCACTTAAAGAGGCACGAGTTGGGCAGATCGTATTGTCGGGGATATTACCAATAATGGGAGGCAGGGGTGAGGAATATAGGAACTGTAGGAGGATGGCGATCAACACACGGTACAGAAGGTATGTATGGAGGAGGGAGTAGGCTTCGTAGACATGTGGTTAAACTTTGTGGGAAGAGGTGACTTTTTCATGAGAGATGGACTTCATCTGACAGGGAAGGGCACTGCAGTTCTTGCGTGTGAGTTTGTCAGAGTTGTCAACAAGGGCACAGGTACCATAAATTATTTAAACTAGATGCGCAGGGGGAACTGACAGAGAAAACTCAAAGGAGTACTACTACAAATACACATCCAAAGAAATGTTCACCAATAATTTCAGACAATGAACTTAAATGTGTATGCTTAAATGCCAGGAGCATAGTAAATAAAAAAAGTGAGTTAGACATTATGGTAGCAGATATTGATCCTCATGTAATAGGCATCACAGAATCATGGGCAAATGAAGATATAGTAGATTCTGAGTTAGCACTGACAGGCTATGTAATGTTTAGGAAGGATATACGAGAAAGAAGGGGAGGTGGAGTAATTTTGAATATTAAAGAATCTATCCAAGCATATGAAATTACACTGAAAAGTGAAGCAGATAGTGTGGAAGCAATTTGGTGTAACATAGTTATCAGGAACTCAACACTAACAATAGGAGTAGTTTATCGTAGTCCTCACATAGGACAAGAGGAAGATGTAAAATTACAAAAGGTGATAAGGGAGGTGAGCAAGGGAGAATGTGTTATAATGGGTGATTTTAACCATGGCCATATACAATGGGAATCATTAGAGAGTGCTGGAGGTGACGACCATCAGTTTCTACTTCTAACACAGGATTGTTTCCTTACTCAACATGTCTTGGAACCAACCAGAGGCGGGAATGTGTTAGATTTAATTTGTCTTCTCAAAATGAATTAGTTGACAATGTTAAAGTACACAAACCTTTGGGTTCAAGTGACCATAACCAAATCCATTTTAATATAAAAGTAAAAACAGGGAATACATATAAAAAACAATGGAGGAGGAACTTCAACAAAGGCAAATATAAAGTGATGAGAACATATCTAGCAAATATAGATTGGAATAACTTGCTGAAGAACAAGACAGCAAAAGAATGCTACACTTGTTTAAAATATGAGATTGAGGGCATTATTGAGAAATTTATTCCATTAAGAAAACAAGGGAAAAGATCCAGGAAAAAACACCTTGCTCAGAAACAGATGCTGCGGAGGGGCTATAAACACACTGGAAATGTAGAAGACTACACAAACTACAAAGAGGTACTTAACCTAGCTACAACTGAAATTAGAAAATCTAAAAGAACCTTTGAAAAAAAATTGGCAGGTAATATAAAAAATGACAGCAAGAGTTTCTATGCTTATGTAAGGAGTAAACAGAAAGTTCAAGATAAGGTCGGACCACTGGAAAACAACAGTGAAAACATAATTTCAGATGGGTTCCAACTGGCAGAGGTCCTGAATGAGTATTTCAGCTCAGTTTTTACCACAGAAGATATCAGCTCACTTCCAGTTCCATTGACTAAATTTGAGGGCAATAAATCAGAACATTTAGGGCAGTTATTTGTAACTCCTGAAATGATAGCAAAGAAAATTAAGAAGATGAACGATAATAAATCACCTGGAGTTGATGGGATACCACCAAAACTGCTAAAGGAAATTGTTGATCAAATTAGTACACCACTTGAAAACTTATTTAACTTGTCACTAGAAGAAGGAATAGTTCCTTCAGAATGGAAAGAAAACATTACGCCGCTATTTAAGAAGGGATCGAGGAAGAAGCCAGAAAATTACAGACCAGTGAGTTTAACATCAGTTGTATGTAAATTACTCGAAACATTAATTAGAGACCACATGGTGGAATTCCTCGTAAAACATAAATTAATAAATACATCTCAACATGGATTCCTAAAAGCAAGGTCATGTCTAACCAATCTCTTATGTTTTTTAGAAGAAATTACAAAGTGGGTAGATGACGGGTCACCAGTGGATGTTGTCAGAAAGCTTTCGATAAAGTGCCACATCAAAGATTGTTACTTAAACTAAAAGCCCATGGTATAGGCAATGATGTAATCAACTGGATAGAAAAGTGGCTTACACACAGAAGACAGAGAGTAATAGTAGATGGTGAGATTTCAAACTGGAAATCTGTTTTGTGTGGGGTACCACAGGGATCAGTATTAGGCCCTATACTGTTTTTAATATATATAAATGATTTGGAGGATGACACATCTAACAAAGTACTCAAATTTGCAGATGAAACAAAAGTATTCAGAAAGGTTACTAATGATACAGATAAACAAAGTTTACAGGATGATCTAGAAAAATTAGTTAAATGGTCAGAAAAATGGCAAAAGTTATTCAATTTTGGGAAGTGTAAATGTATACACATAGGACATGGAAATATGGACAAGGAATATAAAATGGGGGATGCTGTACTAGGTAGAACCACACAAGAAAAGGATTTAGGAGTAACATTTAATGCTGACATGAAAGTTTCAGAGCAATGTGGGATTGCTGCTTCGAAAGGAAATCAAATTCTAGGGCTAATTAGGAGAACTATCACGTATAAGGAGAAACATCTAATTGTACCCCTGTACAAAGCAATAGTTAGACCACATTTGGAATATTGTATTCAAGCATGGAGGCCATATCATAAAAAAGACATAGATAAGCTAGAAAGAATACAACGAAGAGCAACTAAAATGATTCCAGAATTAAGATACCTTAGTTACGAAAGTCGCTTATTACAATGTGGTTTGACAACACTAGAGACCAGGAGACTAAGAGGAGACCAAATAGAAGTGTTTAAAATAGTGAACGGTTATGAGGATGTTGATAGGAATATGTTCTTCAAACTTAAAGAAGGCAGTAGAACCAGAGGACACAAAACAGCATTAGTTAAGGAGCAGTGTAGGTTGGACATGAGAAAGTACTCTTTCTCACAGAGGGTGATAAATGAATGGAACAAACTGCCAAATGATTGTATTAATGCTAGTAGTGTGAATATGTTTAAACATAGAATTGACAGATATCTGATAAGGGCGGGCTACACATAGATGAGAAAATTGTTGGACTCTCGATAAGCCAATGGCTTCCTTGTCCACTTGCCATCTGGAACTTGTTGCTCGAGATGGCAATCTTGTTAAATCTTGTTAAATCTTGTTAAATGATATTCCCTTTCACGAGAAGCCACCGCTCTTACAAGGCCATTTTACCTTTACAGAAAGGATGGCCTTGTAAGAGGGGCACTACTGTTTGCGTGCGTGCGTGCGTGTGCATGCATGCGTGCGTCTATATCCTGTAGAAATATGGATAACTAGAATTTTCTGTATTTTCTGGGAAACTGGACACCCCTTTTTTCAGAGTCTGGATCCGCCCATGGGATGGGGATCTCACGAAGGAACTTATGTGGACGTGTGACGTAGACTACGTAACTCGGAACAATAATAGTTTGTGGTCACGTACACTTCTTCGCAACGCTATGCGTGTTTTCTACAATTGTTGCGAGTTACATGATCTACGTCAAACGTCCACAGACGAACGCTTCGTGAAGCCGGCAGTTGGACATGATTCTGGGGGCAGCAAGGAGTCATGTGTTCTTGCAGTAGGACATGATTCTGGGGGCAGCAACGAGTCATATGTTCTTGCAGTAGGACATGATTCTGGGGGCAGCAACGAGTCATATGTTCTTGCAGTAGGACACGATTCTGGGGGCAGCAAGGAGTCATGTGTTCTTGCAGTAGGACATGATTCTGGGGGCAGCAACGAGTCATATGTTCTTGCAGTAGGACATGATTCTGGGGGCAGCAACGAGTCACATGTTCTTGCAGTAGGACACGATTCTGGGGGCAGCAAGGAGTCATGTGTTCTTGCAGTAGGACACGATTCTGGGGGCAGCAACGAGTCATATGTTCTTGCAGTAGGACATGATTCTGGGGGCAGCAACCAGTCATATGTTCTTGCAGTAGGACATGATTCTGGGGGCAGCAACGAGTCATATGTTCTTGCAGTAGGACATGATTCTGGGGGCAGGAACGAGTCATATGTTCTTGCAGTAGGACATGATTCTGTGGGCAGCAACGAGTCATATGTTCTTGCAGTAGGACATGATTCTGGGGGAAGCAACGAGTCATATGTTCTTGCAGTAGGACATGATTCTGGGGGCAGCAACGAGTCATATGTTCTTGCAGTAGGACATGATTCTGGGGGCAGCAACGAGTCATATGTTCTTGCAGTAGGTCATGATTCTGTGGGCAGCAACGAGTCATGTGTTCTTGCAGTAGGACATGATTCTGGGGGCAGCAACGAGTCATATGTTCTTGCAGTAGGACATGATTCTGGGGGCAACAAGGAGTCATATGTTCTTGCAGTAGGACATGATTCTGGGGGGCAGCAAGGAGTCATGTGTTGTTGCAGTTGCTGCCTTTTCTCCCGCGCAACGCCGGGTAACTCGGCTAGGTAATTTATAATAGACAAACAGTTTACTCAAGGAAGGTAGTAGAACTACAGGGCACACAGTTACATTAGTAAAAGAATAGCATAGATTGAGTAAGATATAGATCTAATTCTCAAAGAGGACAACAAATTAATGCAATACACTACCTACTAACGGTTGTCCTTGAATTTATTTAATTCATGTATTTGTGTAAAAAAAAAGTTAAGCTGTGTTTCTGTTACAGTCACTCTTTGCACGCTTTTGAGTGGCATATATATACAATGCCTTATTTCTATATAATATATTTCGTTTGCTTTTTAATTCACACACACACACACACACACACACACACACACACACACACACACACACACACACACACACACACACACACACACACACACACACACACACACACACACAAACACAAACACAAACACACAAATTGAAAGATCTCAGGTTCTCTATGTGTAAGACTTGTTTCTCTAACAAATTTAAACTAATGGAGTTTGCTTATTTTCATTTTAATGGAATTGTCTTGTTTTCAGATGTGACGAGTTAAAATCGGTTGTACTTATGAAAGTCAGTCGTAAGATTTAGACCGCAGCACCGGACCTACCTTGCTCTGCAGTTTGCCTTCTACGTCAAGGTCCTTGTCGTGTAGGACAATTAGGGCCAGAGCCAGGCCGACGGCTCCTCGCAGGCCGCCCCACACCATGACGACGCCATTCTGCCACGACAACCCGTAGCCGATACGCTTGAGCAGCGGACTTAGTACCATGATCATGAAGGCCCTGCGAGCACAACGAAACACTTCACGGTGTAACTTCGTGTCACTATTGCACCTGTATTTGCGTGACTTGTTGATTAATTTAATTTCAACGATTCGAGTCAACTTGAATATTTACATATTGCAAGTTGAACGGGGACAGCATAATAACCGGACCAGTTTTTTTAGTATTCTCAACTGTTCCTACGGTACATGCCTAAAAGAAAACCTGTTTCCATGTATTTGATTGACAACGCAGACAAGCGCAGCCTTCGAGGGTATAGTAATGTTTTTTCCAGAATATCAATACTTGCACCCACACAGAGAGGCAAAATGAGCAGTCGTCAGGAGTCATTTTGGGTCAAATGTCAAAGTTCCATGTGTCAAAGTTCCATGTGGTTATAAGTGTATACTCTATGGCCTATGGCCTCTTTCTTCAAGAATTCGCATCAGTCCACAGAAATGAAAACAATTTGAAAACAATTATTAGTAGAATTAAGATACCAAACTGAAATGTCTAAACGCTATTTACCAACATTGTCTACTTCAATTTTTGGTACAAATATTCCACACGACCCATGGACAATTATAGTCAGTGTCAACAAACTGAAACGGCAAGCTGCCGTCTGGTGCAGAAACCAAGAGAGCTCGGCGAGGCTGACCGCACCTGATGATTGTCACGGCGCAGTACAGGGCGATCGTGAGGACCCAGTCGCTGTCACTGACTCTCGATATCGCCTGCGTCGTGATCATCATGCCAACCAGGATGAAGATGAGCGTATTGGCCAGATAGGCCAGCATCTCCCAAAATCTACACACGAGGGCATAGCATCATAGTTAACATACTGCTACTGCTACTGCTACTGCTACTGCTAGTGCTACTGCTCAAGCTACTACTACGACGACGACTACGACCACGACTACCGCTACCACCGCTACCGCCACCACCACCACCACCACCACCACCACCACCACCACCACCACCACCACCACCACCACCACCACCACCGCCACCACCACCACCACCACCACCGCCACCACCACCGCCACCGCTACCACCACCACCACCAACAACAATAACAACAACAACAAATTCATTAAAATAAAACAATTAAATTACATTAAAATAAAACGACATTAACATAAAAAATTAAGATTAAATAATTAAATTACATGAATGTTAAATAATATGTTTTAATAAATAACAAAATTTTATTACAATTGAATAGTACTAAACTAAAAGGGCTTTAGGCCAAGTCTAAAAGTCTTTATATTTGTTAAAATGTTAAATCTGTTAAAATGTTAAATCTGTTAAAATAGAGTGTTTAAAGTCCTTTCAAAAGTGGCCTCACTGGTCGGGTCACGTAGTGACACTGACAGGTCGTTCCACAGGTCTGGAGCGGCCGCCATAAAGCTTGAGTCCCCGACCTTGCATCTTGTTCTAGGTCTCACAAGTAGATGTTTTTATCAGCTGACCGAAGGGACCTACTACGTTTGTGTTGCGAGACAAGGTCGCACATATACATTGACCCACAGTTGTTGACAGCTCTGTTGAAAGTACCAGGACCTTGAAATAAGCACGTTCTCGTACAGCCAGTACAGGTCTCTGAATACCGGAGGAACGTTGGCGTATTTGGGCACCCTTACAATGAATCTGGCAGCTGCATTTTTGACGAAGTTCTTGTCCATTGTGCCATGCAGTAGGGAGTTACAGTAGTCTAGCATGTTCTTGTCCATTGTGCCATGCAGTAGGGAGTTACAGTAGTCTAGCATGTTCTTGTCCATTGTGCCATGCAGTAGGGAGTTACAGTAGTCTAGCATGTTCTTGTCCATTGTGCCATGCAGTAGGGAGTTACAGTAGTCTAGCATGTTCTTGTCCATTGTGCCATGCAGTAGGGAGTTACAGTAGTCTAGCATGTTCTTGTCCATTGTGCCATGCAGTAGGGAGTTACAGTAGTCTAGCATGTTCTTGTCCATTGTGCCATGCAGTAGGGAGTTACAGTAGTCTAGCATGTTCTTGTCCATTGTGCCATGCAGTAGGGAGTTACAGTAGTCTAGCATGTTCTTGTCCATTGTGCCATGCAGTAGGGAGTTACAGTAGTCTAGCATGTTCTTGTCCATTGTGCCATGCAGTAGGGAGTTACAGTAGTCTAGCATGTTCTTGTCCATTGTGCCATGCAGTAGGGAGTTACAGTAGTCTAGCATGTTCTTGTCCATTGTGCCATGCAGTAGGGAGTTACAGTAGTCTAGCATGTTCTTGTCCATTGTGCCATGCAGTAGGGAGTTACAGTAGTCTAGCATGTTATTACCGCATTTACTACCCTTTCCCTGGTCTTTCTCGGCAGAAGCTTATTTATCTGGCTGATATGATGAAGATGGATGTACCAGGACCTGATGATCATAGACGTGTTGGCAGACATGTCCAAGAGACTGTCCAAGTAGACACTAAGGTCTTTCACTCTATCTACTACCGGGATGAGAGCTACACCAATAGTGATGGCGAGCCCATCTACCAATTTCTCTTTTTTTATCATTCCATTTCAGATAATTGGCGGTCAGCCACTCCCGAATCTCTAAGACACAGGCTTCAAGACGTCGCAGGGCCTCGAGCAGTGCCGTAGAATTCAATGCAAAAGCATCAACTGGAGATCATCAGTGTAATGATGGAAGTTTACGCCGTACTTCCTAATGACCTCGGCAACCTGTTGGATGTACGGTGAGAACAGCACAGGCCCTAGGATGGATCCCTGGGGTACTCCAGTACAGGCTCCAGGATGGATCCCTAGGGTTCTCCAGTACAGGCCCCTGGATGGATCCCTGGAGTACTCCAGTACAGGCCCCAGGATGGATCCCTGGGGTACTCCAGTAGAGGCCCCTGGATGGATCCCTAAGGTACTCCAGTAGAGGCCCCTGGATGGATCCCTGGGGTACTCCAGTACAGGCCCCAGGATGGATCCCTGGGGTTCTCCAGTATAGGCCCCTGGATGGATCCCTGGGGTACTCCAGTACAGGCCCCAGGATGGATCCCTGGGATACTCCAGTATAGGCCCCTGGATGGATCCCTAGGGTACTCCAGTATAGGCCCCTGGATGGATCCCTGGGGTACTCCAGTACAGGCCCCAGGATGGATCCCTGGGGTACTCCAGCACAGGCCCCAGGATGGATCCCTGGGGTACTCCAGTATAGGCCCCTGGATGGATCCTAGGGTACTCCAGTATAGGCCCCTGGATGGATCCCTAGGGTACTCCAGTATAGGCCCCTGGATGGATCCCTGGGGTACTCCAGTACAGGCCCCAGGATGGATCCCTGGGGTACTCCAGTACAGGCCCCAGGATGGATCCCTGGGGTACTCCAGTACA